>JARHVA010000810.1:47500-210000 GCA_037957365.1 Torreya grandis | reverse complement strand
AGGATGACTTAAATATTATTATTATTAAAATAATTAAAATTTTAGGTCTAATAAAGTTTTTTTAAAAGAGGGCCTAAAGTGATACTAGGCATGACCTACAAAGTGATATTATTTTAAAAGGTTCTTAAGTCATTTTAATTATATTTTGGAGGGAAAAGAAGAAAATAGAAAATAATATTCTGTTTTCCCCAAAATATATATAAAATAAGTGTTTGGGAAAAAGGATAAGGGATTAAGTGATTATCAAATTCTCTCTATTGATTGAGTTCTCTAGTTCATCAACTTTTCAACTTGAGGAAGAAAACCGTCACCTTAAAAGTTGGGTTTGAGGATAGAAACCATTTAAACCTTAAAAGTAATTTATTTCATAAATTACACATGCATTTCATTGAGTTTTCAAGATAATGGTGCTAGGGTTTCAACATATTAGTGTTATGGTTTACTAGTAAATTTATAATTAGGGTTTACCAACAAACTAATGGTTAAAGTTTACCAACAAATTCATAGCTAGGGTTTTATAAATAAATTTGAATCTAGGTTTCATTCCAATAAATCACATAGGGTTTAAAAAAAATTAGTATAATATTTATAGTTGGCAGTCAATAATTTCTATCAAAAATTAGCAATCAATAATCCATGTTGGGTTTATGGAGATCAAATCCATTTTTAGGACAACTGTAATTATTATGTACAAAAAAATGTAGTATATTAGGGTACAACAGGGTATGGTATGCTTTACAATAATACTTTAAATAAAAATAACAACATATAATTCACTCATCCATGAACAACTAAATCCCAGGAAAGTCATTCGTCTTTTTGTCTATTATTGTAAGTTGGAAGTCCATGCAAAATTAAAGAATCATATTTTAATCTCTTTAAATTTTTTAATAAACATTTGATTCTAAATTATATTTATTGAAATAATTAGAGTATCTTTGGGCTCATTTAAGGTTGCAAATTAGTCACTTGATATTTTAATAATTTTAAATGGGTTTTTTCAAAAATTTCATAATTATTTTAATTGGTCTAGAAATGGACATTTCATTCGTAATAGAGTTTGATCCTTCCATCCTGTAAGGTTCCAAGCTATAAAACATTTTAATGTAGCTTAGTGGAAGATTTAATCTGGGGGAAAATATATGAAACATCTTTTAAAATGAATGCATAAAACAAAAACAAATATGTTGATACAAAATTTAAGCAAACAAATTCATAAGGATTATGAGATGCTCAGAGAAAATGATGTGGAGAAGAAACTTTACCAAGTAGGGAAAAGCCTCAAGCATCCACCTCAATCAAAGGGTACATTCTTCAACATTTTGGAAGAAGTGAAAAATTGCTTGTCTATGGTTTAACAATCACTATTTGGTATGATGAATATTGCTATGACTCCATTAATTATTTCTTTGAGAAAGTTATAAATTCTAAGACATCAAGACAAATATGCAAGGATTATGGTTATCACTTTCATTAGCAAAATTACCTAAATAATAGCACCTGAAGTCACATACTGTGATGACATAATTGTTGAATTTTTTCAAGGAATGGATGAAATCAAAAGTTATTTTATTGAGAGGGATAAGATTTTAGAAATGGTGGCAAAAGTTAGATCTTATGTTTTGATGATAGATCTTAGTTGTGATGATATTATTCTTAAAATTTTTCAACATCTCTTTACTACTATTAGTAAGAATCACATATAAAATATTATTACCTCAATTCAAAAAATTATGTCTTTGAATCTAAATGAGAGTGACAATATTTGTTAGCCAATCCTATTAGTTTTATTGGATAATATGAGAAAGGATATGTAGAAAGACTCACTAACAACACATGCACTAGCTAAGAATGTGGTTGATCAATGTGAAATAAAGTTGAATCCATACATAACAACAAAAATGACAACTAAATAGACAATAGAACTTATTCAAAACCAACCTCACAAAACTTTGAAACAAAGATTAGAAATTTTGTAGTAGAAATTGAGAAAGTCAACTATTCCCTTTAATGATAAACTCAGCCAGAGGCTTATAAATATATTCGATAGGAAGGAGTTGATAGAAAGAGAAAAAAAACTAGAAGCCAAGTCACAAGAAATTGATTAGATGGAAGTCATTGAACAAAAGCAACATGAATTCACCATGCAAGTGAAAGATATGAAATTTAATGTGAGAAAGGATGCAAAGGTAAAGGTTACCACTTTCAACAAAGAATACCTAAATTATTTATATGATGCTACACAAACTCTCCAAGAAGTATAAATGGTAAAAGTCACCACTCTTGATAAAGAGTACATAAATTCCTTATATGAAGTAGACTCAAAGATCTAACCCTAAGTTTGAAAAGTGATAAAATTGAGGAGATGAACAAATGCACATTGGGTGAAGTAAACATTACCAACACAAAACACATAAATTTAGGTTTACAAGTTGGAATGATTGATCCTATTATCCACCTAATACCATAAAGAGTTAGCTTACTTAACCTCATCCAAGAAGAAAAAGGTAAGCATCTCAATTATTCCTATGAGTATGATTCAAAAAATGAAAGAGACAATAATAACATAGATTCAATTTACATTATGTCCTTTTAATATTTTTTGTCATCTTGGAAAGTACTCTAAAAATAGGAAAAAATAAAAGATACAAATTTTAGCGAATGGTATATATATCCTCTTACTCAAATAGAGAATTGGATATGCACAAAGGAGTGAGATCCTAGTATTTAGGGAATTTTCATAATTCATCATGGTAGAGGATGTAATACTTGTTGTCAATCAAACCTACACACTTATGAAGGTAGTTTTAGGCCTTCATAGTCTACTAAAACATGGAAACAATCCTAGGTTGTGGGTGACCTAATCAGTGGATTGAGTCTCTAGATTCTAAGGGCTAGCTCCCTTTGATTTATCAATTAGGATCTTACTACTCTACACTACAAACTACCTAGGAAAAGGGAGAAAGAAAATTGAAAGAAAATCCTACTTAATGATGGTGATAAACCTGCATGATTGGTTGATCCACTAAATTAGAGCTCCTAAAACACTAATTAAGACAAGGAAAAACTTCAATTTCAACTCCAATTGATCAATATGCATAAGTATTTCAAAAAAATAATCTGTCTAATAATCTAAGCTTGAGGAAAATGGTAAAATAGGCCTAATTGAAGGCACTAAAAACCAATAACATCCACTATAAACTCAACTAAAAGATGTTTAAACATAGAACATGACCTGCATACGATGACCGTCTAGTAACTAGGTAAAGATCAAGATTTGACAAGGAAGAAATATTCTATCATGTGTGCAAATCAATGACAAAGATACACTAAACCAACTGCTTAAAATTGAAAATAGTCCTCTTTTTATCAATTTTGAAAAAGGTTACAACACAATCTTTGGCAGAAGTTATCTTGCCAAAAGAGGGATACATTTCAAAGATGAAAAGCTAACTTATATAGAAAAGAATACTTTATCTAAAAGGTGTTGTTGAAAATAGAAGAGGAAGATCAAATTTTACATTAAACAAGTCCAACTCTTATTATGCCAAGATAACAAAGCCTTCTAAATTTGTCTTTTCTTATCCTTTGTCTTGAATTGAAAACCTCTTGCATTTAAAATAGACAGTGGGCTCAATCTTAGACTAATCTTTCACATCCATGAAATCCATGCTAATGCCAATTTTAGAATTTTGTTTGAACTGCTAGAATGTTTGAAAGCTTTAGATTGCATGAACACCAAGGAGAAACATGATTTTGGTCAAACAATCAACAAAAGCTTTGACTAGTCCACTAAAAATAAAACACGCTTGCATGGATAAGGATCTTGATAAATGAGAGATGTATTCAAATTGAATATGTTTCCTGATTTTCTATTCTTGGTTTCTTTGATCCTATGCATGCATGTCTCTTAGATTTATTTGTTCATGGCTTTTTCAGCTCTATTTTCACCTTGATTTACTTGGACATAAAGTCCATGACTTTATGTGTCTATTCCCTTGGTGATCTTCCTTTGGATTTTTCTTGTGTATTTCAATATGAAGTCTGGTGTTTAATGAGAATTTTTGTATAGTCAATTTCTCATGGACAAATTGTCCATGAAAATTGTCTAAGACTTGTTTCTATTTATTTTTATTGAGTCTTTTCCCTACAGGAATTACATCTCCCTTGGACTTTTCTCAAGATTATTCCCTTGATTTGTTCATCTCTTTAGACCTTACTATCATTTGCTCATACTTTTATATTTTCCACTTTCTCATGGACAAAAAGTCCATGGGAATTATCTAAGAATCTCCCTTGTCTTACCTTTTCTGAAGGAAATCCTTTAGACAATTTTTCTGAAAGAATTCCTTCAAACTTTTTGTTTGAACCATTTGCTTATTCATTTCCTCTTCCTTATGGCTTGTTCTTTTGAAAACATTGTAGAGTAACTTTCTCGAAGGGTTCATACTCTTCAGGAATGTTGTAAATGTACCTTATCAAAGGGAACATGGCCTTTGTGATTTTTTAAAAGTCCTTAGACTCATGAGATGAACCTTCCCAAAGGGCACATGCCCTTTGGGTTTCTTGAAAACGTCCCTTACAATCTTGAAGTGAGCCTATTCGGAGGGCAGGTGCCCTTCAAATTTTTTGTCAATGACCCTTTCGAAGGGTGCATGTCCTTCAAATTTTTTGAAAGTGTACTTTCCCAAAGGGCACATAACCTTGAAAAAAATTGTAATGGACCATTCCTTTGAAAAGAAGCCCCTCAGATTTTTTGACTTGGCCTTTTTACCTTTTTGGAAAAATGGAAGTGTCCTTTGAATTTTACCGAAGGGCACCTACCCTTCAGGATTTTTGTATTTGTCCCTTAAATTTTTTTGGAAGAGACCCTTTAGGATTATGGAAAAGGTTTTACCATTTCTTGAAAAATTCCTTTAGGCTTTTGACTAGGTAATACTTCAAATTTTTGGATGCAAGCAACCGAATAGTGAAACCCTGAAGTAGAAAACCTAAACCAATAATGAGGTAAGACAAACCCAAAAAGGTCTTGGGTAGTGATATTCATACTTTCAAGAGGTAAAGAATTTGGGTTCTTCATAGTGGAAGACTTTGGGTGCCAAAAACCCAAAGTAAGCAATGAGATGCCGAAAAGTCAAAATGCACTGAGAAGAGTAAATCGGTATTGGGAACCCACATTACTTTTGTTAATGAAACTTCATAAGTAAAGTGAATTAGAGAACCAATTTACACTATGAGGAGTAAAATGGTGTTTTGGGCCTGAATTGCTTCTGCTTGTTGAAATTTTATAAGTAAAGTCAGTTGAGAAACCCAATTTGCACTAAGCCAGTAAAGTACTTCCCAAAACCCAATTCACACTAAGCAAGTAAAGCACTTCAAACATTCAACTTCTTCTGCCTTGAAATTTCTCTGAACACCCTAGAAAACCTATTTGGATCCTTCCACTATAATGACATTAAAATATTTGAATAGTAGGGGTGGAAATTTGACCTATATGGTTAAAATTGTCAAAATTTTAGTGATTTTGTTGGGAAGCATGCCTACTATGCTTGAGGACCAGACCATATACATGAAATTTGAACTCATAAAACAAAGGAAAATTTGGTATATGACTAAAAACTCTCTTTCATCTTGCTGTGAGATAACCTTCATCCTTCAAAATAAGAAGGGAAACACACAAAAATAGGAAAACTAACTAATCAAAGAAAATATGCAAACAAGCACTTATTGGAACAAAACTGAATGAAACTATTATGCTTGAATAATAGTTGGAGGAAAGCAAAAAAAATTATGTACATGGATATTTGCTCTTCAATATAAATGTTTTAGATGTATCCCATTGACTGGGATTATAATCTCTTAGCCATCCATCTTTGTAAGTTGGAAGGCATTATGGGATTTACAGCTAGAGATTGTATATGAGCCACTCCAAAGGAATCAAAATTTGTGTGCCTTCCTAGTTTAGGTCAATCCTCATCCCACTTGAGGACCAAATCTCCTTCTTTAAAACTTCATGAGGAAGCTCCCTTCCCAAAGGTTCTCTTTACCTATTCTTGATGAATTTCCATGGCTAGCATGAACTAATTTCTTGTCTCTTCCAGCTCCATAAGCTCAACATACCTGATTTCCATAGGCTCATTCTCCAACAATTCAAGCTGATGCATTATTTCTAAAGCTAAAAATTTAAGAGAAATGGGTAATCTTTCTTCTTTACCATATATCAACTTGTAAGGGGAGTTGGCTATTGACCTATTGTAGCTGATCCTATTAGCCCATAGAGCTGACTTTAGTTTGAGATGCCATGACCTCTGATTGTCTTCAATAGTCCTCCTTATGATCCTCAAAAGGTTATTATTCATAGATTCAACAAGGCCATTGCCTTATGGATAATAGTTTGATGAAGTGATGAAATAAACTCCATGTTGGACAACCCATTGGTTGATCCTAGATCCCACAAAAGCCATTGCATTGTCAGAAATGATAGTTGAAGGAACTCCAAACCTAGTAAGTAAACCTTCATAAAAATCAAGAATACTAGTTTCATTTGCTTATTTCAATGTTACTGCTTCTATCCAACATGTGAAGTAATATGTAGCCATTAGAATCCATTTATGCCTTGAACTTGAAGGATGATTAATGAGACTAATAAATTCCAATCCACATTGAACAAAGGGATGATCTACTACAATTGGTTGAAGAGGTAAGGCTTCAAGCTTCACTTTTACTACAAACATAACACACTATTTAAACTTTCTAACCCATGCATGACAATTGCCAAATATACTAGGCTAATAGTACCCACCTCTCATGATCTTATGTGTTATAGTTCTTGCAAAAAATGTTTCCTCCACCATGCCCATCATGGAATTCTTTAAGAAATTTTTGAGTTTGGCTTGGCTCTACACATCTTAGCAACATTCCATTGATATCCTTTTTGAATAAAACACCATCAACAAGTAAAAATGGAATTGATTGCAATCTAAAATATCTTCTCTTTGAAGCACTTAGATGAGAAAGGTAAATACCCTATTGGAGATAGTTTACCAAGTCATGAAATCAAGTGGAAGGTGAGGTATGAACAACTACAAGATCTTCATCATTTGACACCAAAACAAGCTCATTAGCCTCTTGCAAGTCTTGTGCTAGATTCTTACACAATCCTTTGCCTCTAACTAGCTTTGTGACCTTAATTTCCATGTCATATTTCATTACCTTGGTTATCTAACCAGCTCTCTTCTCATTTATATCCTTATTCAAAAGAAACTCTTTGATGCTTGGATAGGTAACCATTAGATGTATCTTATTATTAGACAACAAGTGTCTAAATTTTTTAATAGATCTTATAACTAAAAGGACATGATTTTAAACAAAATAATACCTTATTTCATACTCTTCCAAGCCCTGGATATAGAAAGGTATTGGCTGCTCCAAGAACTCATGATTCTACTACATAAGAATGCTTGAAATGGTGTCCATGTTAGAATAAGTGTACACAATGAAATCTTTCATGAAACTAGGATTTAGAAGCATAGGAACACTGTTATGGCCTTCTTAATATCTTCAAAACACATTACTCTTTTGGATTAGCTAAAGTTCTACTTTTTCTTAAGCATGGATGTAAGTGGCTTAGCTAAAATGGCAAAATCTGAAATATATCTCCTTATAAAATTGATTTTCCAAAAGAAAATTTGCAAAGCCTTTATGTTATTAGGCAAATAAAGTGCAAGAATATATTTTACCCTTTTAGGATCTATGCTTAAACCATACCCTAAAACAACATGTCCAAGAAGCTTACCTTCATGAACCGAGAAAATACACTTTTTGGGATTTAGAAATACCCCAAATTGCTTACACCTCTTGAACACTTGCTTAAGATGAACCATGTGATCTTCTACATTATTTGAAAACACTGTTATATCATATAAATAAATGAGTACAATCTTGTTAGGAAGGCCTTGGATTGACATATCCATGGCTCTCTAAAAGGTTGCTCTAGCATTAGACAAATTGAATGGCATATTTATATATGAAAATGTCCCCTACTCAGTTGTGAAGGCTGTCTTAAATTGGTCTTCTTCCTTGACCAAAGTTTGATTTTAGCCACTATATCCATCCAAAAAAAAAAAACTTTTTGAACTTGCAACAAGCTGTAAAATTTTCTCCATTGATGGCAATGGATAGTGATCTTTAAGTGAAGACCTATTCAAATCATGAAAGTCAACACACAAAATGAATCTCACTATTCTTCTTCCATACTAGAATGAGATTGGACACCCAAGTTGAGTTCTTGATTGTAAATATAATATTTGACTCTATGAGCTTTTAAGGCTCAGATCTCATCAAAGGCCCAAGCTTTGGATTGACGGGCCTTTGTCTTTGTCTCACTAGTTTAGTTTCCTCCTCTAACTCAATGGTGTGTTGAGCCAAACTTGGATCAAAAACTTTGAGATAACTATAATTCCATGCAAATATATCAACAAAACTTGTGCATAACTCAATGAAAGTTTTCTTTTGTGAAGGAGTGCATACCTTACACAACTTCAAAATCTTACCAGTTGCAATCTCTACAATGGCATAGTGCTCTTCCTTTGTTGACAAGGATGACTTCTCTTTTCTTAGCTCATCATCACCACTAAAAATGTTCTCAAATGTGACCAATCATTTGGATAGCTAATTCAATTTTAGTTGCACAATCTGATCACCATACTGCTACAAGTGTTTTGATTGGTTTCTTGAAGAAAACTCAACCTCTTCCTATAAAAATTTCACAATTTGATTATCATCTTTGAATACTTGCCAATTCTCATGATTATCTGGAATAGAAGGCCTTACAACCACCTTTATATGTGAATATATATATATATATATATATATATATTTACATTAGTTGGAATACTAAATTGTGACCCAAAATCATCCAACCTATCAGCATGTTTATTCTTATCTCTTGGTATTGCCTGAATGTTAAAAGCCTAAAATTTTTCAAGGGAATCCCAAATTATATGCATGTAATATTTAAACAACAAATTTTTGCATACATTCAAACCTCTTACTTGGTAGAATACAAGCTCACTATCACCAAACACTTGGAAAGAATTGACTTTCATCTTCCTAGGCCACTGTAAACCATGAACTAGTGCCTCATACTCAACAACATTATTTGAAAAACCAAACTAAAACTTAATAGAAGATAAATAAATTTGTTGTGTTAGACAAACCAACATCATTCTAGCTCTAGTTCCATGCTTATTTCTTGATCCACTAAAGTAAAATTACCACAAACCTTCATTAGACTCATCTTCTTTGACCATAGCTGGAATTGGTGCATCATTCTCATGAAGTCAATACACACAAATACCTTATTCTTCAATCAAATTATGAGGATCATTCTCATGCAAGGTAGAATCCCACTCATCAAGAAACAAATCCAAAACTCCATCCAAAGGTGATTCCTTTTGTACATCACTAATTTCTAGCACATCATCTATGATGATACAATTTGTATTCATAGCACTTAGTGTATATGAATCCATATGAAAACATGCAATAGGCTCATAATGAATTGTTACCTTGGTACCATACCTAGTTATGAAAAAAAAATAGGTCTAATTAGCTGATAAATATCCCCTAATCTTTGAGGTGAAATCCCTTGAAAGGTACATAGAAAAGTAGGGAGGAAAATCTACCACAACAACATCCTATTGAATAGTAACATTAGGACATGCACGTAAAGTAAATTTAAAATCCTTGATGATGCCTACCATATTCATTGGTGACCCGTCTAATTTTAATACTTCTTTAGTATTTTGTTCATAAATAAGCTTAAGCTTATTTGCAATCTATTTAGGCATGACTGTATTACTAACTCCACTATCCACCATACAATTATGAACCAAAGTATCACCTACTATTAAAGAAAAGTAGAAAGGAGGAGTTTTCTTTGATTTTACCTCAATTTTGTCAAACTTTTACATCTTATTTTCTTGCTATCCCTGTTGTTTAGTTGGTTGATTTAAATTAGCCAAAACAACCCCTTCTTTCTTAGTTGGTTTTGGAGACAATTCAAGAGCTAAAAGTTCTTGGATAATCTTATCCTTTTATCTTAGAATTGAAAGAGAATCCCACATGCTACTGTTGATGTTAGACTTCTTCATTTTATCTAATATATTGAAATGAGATCCACTAACCTTTGGCTATACCTTCTAAAGCATTGGATGTTCACAAACTAGAGGTGGTTGATGGACTTTATTAACCTCTGTATTCTCTTTTTTTGAGTTGTAGGGACAATAAGCTATTATTTTTCATTTTTATAAACAACATGAGGAGTAAATGAAGCATTTTTCACCTCTTGAGCCTCTTCAATGGCTCTCCTTTTAGCTCTATTTACAATTACAACTTGACCACTTGAATTATTAGTTTCAACACTTTGATAAAAATTAACATGATCATCTACTTGCCAATTAACATTAATGGCATCAAGATACCCTTGTTGAGTCTCTCCTTATGATGCCAAAATTTTATCTTGGTATTGACCTCCTTGAAAATAAAATTTTTCTTGTGTTATCTATGGCATGGTGATGTTCTGTGAGACCAAGGTTTGATGTTGAGCATCATTGAGATTTGAGGGCTGCGAACCTGAATCCTGCACCAATTTATTTTGAGGTGGGATGGGAAAAATAGCCTTTGAAGAGGAAGGAACATTAGGATCAAGGCCAACATATGTCTTATCTGGAGTTATGGCTCCCTATGCTTGATATGATGGTCTATTCTCTCTGAAACCCTGATAAGGAGGCCTTTGATCTTTGAAGGATTGATAGGTGTTCTAATTTTGCTATTGATAAGGCATATTAGAATGATATTTTTGCCTTTTGAGCTGCACTATTTCATTCCCAAAAGACTATATCAAACTTTTCAACTCTCCTCTCACTAACTTGACTAGTAGGGGCTGTAATTTGAGTTTGAGGTGCTGGAATAGGAACTAAGGATGGAATTTGAGGAACTTGAGGCACTGGTATAGAATTTATTTCTAAAAAATATTGGCATTGGAGGTCTTGGAATTACCAGCTTGTATCAAACTATTTTCTACCCTTACTGTAATCTCATAATCATTTGATAATGTAGTACCACCCATTGACTATTTCATCACACTAATGTCAAAATTAAGAGATTTCAAATAGTATAGAAATGCATATTGAGAGGATGGCCTAATCAACGTAGTTATCCTAGCCCATGTTTTTTGGAATCTGAGATTAAAATTAGACATGAACTCATGAGGAACCCTTGTTATGGCGGTCAATTACTCTACCAAAGAGAGATGATCAGATTTATCGTTAAATTGATTCACTAATGTTGTGCCCAATTCATCCTAGGTGGAAATGGAATTAAGTGGCATATTTCTATACCATTTCACTGCTTTTCCTTTGAAAGAGGCAGCCAACAATCTAATAACAACATTATTTTCAACAACATTATGAACTAAACATAGATTAACATCTTGGATACACTCAATAGGGGTTGTTTGATTTTCTCCTGAGAAGAATGGGATGCTCTTGAGGGTAAACACTAGAATATCATCAAATTGGGATAAATTTAGTGGGTTACCTCTATTGAATGGAGCAAACATTTTATTTATGATGTCCATTCAGGTAGTGGAGATTGGAGTGTTTAGAAAAATAGGCTGACTAGGAGGCAAATATTACTTTTGAGGATATGGTTTTGCCCTATTAAACCTTTGTCTCTTATATGATAAAAATTCAAAAGGATTACCTTTACTTGCTGACCTTGTGGTAACCTTTGGCATGAAAGATTTTCCTAAATGATGCTATGATCTCTACAACTAGATGATATCTTTTTCTACTACAAAATTTCTTCAAATATGCCAAGAATTTCTTTGTGGTCCCATTGAGTGTGCCAAAGACTATTATCAATCAGACCTGCACCCTTGTGAAGGTAGTTTTAGTTCTTCATAGTCTACTAAAACATGGAAATAATCCTAGGTTGTAGGTGACCTAATTAGTGGATCGAGTCTCTAGATTCTAAGGGCTAGCTCCCTTTGATGTATCAATCAGGATCTTAATACTCTACACTACAAAATTCCTAGGAAAAGGGAGAAATAAAATTGAAAGAAAATCCTACTTAATGATGGTGATACACCTGAATGATTGGTTGATCCACTCAATTATAGATCCTAAAACACTGATTCAGATAAGGAAAAAGTTGAACTTCAACTCCAATTGATCAATATGCATAAGTATTTTGTGAAAAGGTTTTATCTAATGATCTAAGCTTGAGGGAAATGGTACAATAGGCCTGATTGAAGGCACTAACAACCACTAACATCCATTACAAACTCATCCAAAAGATGTTTAAACATAGAACATGACCTGCATAAGATGACCATCTAGTAACTAGGTAAGGATCAAGATTTGACAAGGAAGAAATATTCTATCACGTGTGTAAATCAATGACAAAGATACACTAAAATAGCTACTGTAAATTGGAAATAATCATCTTCTTATTAATTCTAAAAAAGGTTACAACACAATCTTTGATAGAAGTTATCTTGCCAAAAGAGGGATACATTTCAAAGCTGAAAAGCCAACTTATATAGAAAAGATTACTTTAGCCAAGAGGTGGCATTAAAAATAGAAGATGAAGATCAACTTTTACATTAAATAAGTCTAAATATTATTATGCTAAGATAACAAATCCTTCTAAATTTGTCTTTTCTGGTCCTTTGTCTTACATTAAAAACCTCTTACATTGAAAATAGATGGTGGGCTTAAGATTGGACTAATCTTTCACATGCATGAAATCCATGCTAATGCTAGATTTAAAATTTCATTTAAACTACTGAAATATTTGAAATCTTTGGATTGCATGAAAACCAAGGAGAAACATGATTTTGATCAAATAGTCAACAAAAGCTTTGACTAGTCCACTAAAAATAGCACATGCTTGCATGGATAAGGATCTTGATAAATGAGAGATTTATTAAAAATTGAATCTATTTCTCAGTTTTATATTCTTGGTTTCTTTGATCCTGTGCATACATGTCTCTTGGCTTAATCTATTCATGGCTTTTTTGGCTCTATTTTCTCCTTCATTTACTCAGACAAAAAGTCTATGACATTCTGTGTCTATTCCCTTGGTGATCTTCCTATGGATTTTTCCTATGTATTTCAATATGAAGTCAAGTGTTTAATGGGAATTTTTGCATAGTCAATTTCCCACAAACAAATTATCTATGGGAATTGTCTAAGATTTGTTTTTGTTTATTTTTATCAGGTTTTTCCTTGAAGGAATTGCATCTCCCTTAGACTTTTCTCAAGATTATTCCCTTGATTTGTTCATCTCTTTGGACCTTACCATATTTTGCTTAGATTTTTATATTTTCCACTTTATTTTGGACAAATTATCCATGAGAATTATCTAAGACTCTCCATTGTCTTACCTTTTTTGAAGGAATTCCTTTGGATAAATTATCCAAAGTAATTCCTTCAAACTTTTTGTCTGAACCATTTGATGGTTCATTTCCTCTTCCTTCCATCTTATTCTTTTGACAACATTATAGGGTAACTTTCTCGAAGGGTACATACCCTTTGGTAATGTTTTAAATTTACCTTCTTGAAGGGCACATGCCCTTTGAGCTTTTGTAAAAGTCCTTAGACTCATGAGATGAACCTTCTCAAAGGGCACATGCCCTTTGGGTTTCTTGCAAACGTCCCTTCTAATCTTGAAGTGAACCTTTTTAGAGGGCAGGTGTCCTTTGATATTTTTGTCAATGACCCTTCTAAAGGGTACATGCACTTCAATTTTTTTGAAAGTTTACTTTATCAAAGGGCACATACCCTTCAAAAAAATTGTAATAGACTGTTCCTTTGAAAAGAAGCCCCTCAAATTTTTTGACCTGGCCTTTCTGCCTTTTGGGAAAAATGGAAGTGTCCTTTGAAATTTTATAAAGGGCACGTACTCTTAGATAATTTTGTATTTGTCCCTTTAGATAGTTTGGAAGAGACCCTTTTGGATTATGAAAAAGGTCCTTCCATTGCTTGAAAAATTCCTTCAGGCTTTTGACCAGGTAAGACTTTAGTTTTTTGGATGCAAGCAACTGAATAACTAAACCCTGAAGTAGAAAACTTGAACTAGTAATGAGGTAAGAGAAACCTAAAAAGGTCTTGGGAAGTGTTATTTAGACTTTTAAGAGGTAAATACTTTGGGTTCTTCACATTGGAAGGCTTTGGGTGTCCAACAACTAAAGTAAGCAATGAGATGTCAAAAACCCAAAATGCAATAAGAAGAGTAAATCAGGACTGGGAACCCGCATTACTTTTGATGATAAAACTTCATAATTAAAGTGACTTGGAGAACCCAATTTAAACTAGGAGTAGATTAATGTTTTGGGCTTGACTTTCTTCCACTTGTTAAAATTTTATAAGTAAAGTCAGTTGAGAAAACCAATTGCACTAAGCCAATAAAACACTTCCCAAAACTTGATTTACACTAAGTAAGTAAAGTAATTCAAATGTTCAGCTTCTTCTATCTTGTAATTAATTTGAACACCCTAGAAAACCTATTTGGATCCTTCCACTATAATGACATAAAAAGCTTAGAATAGTAGGGGTGACAATTTGACCTGTAGGGTCAAAATTGTCAACAATACTTTTCTATTGTCTTGGATTTCAATAATGACAATCAAGAGTTTGTATTTGTTTCCCAAGATCATTAGTAAACTTAATCAGAAGGTCATGGAAATAAATGATATCATTAAGTTTGATCATGTCACTTTTTATTATTTTTATTTGACACCTATTTCAATTAAGGGGAATACATATGCTTTTGCCAATACACATGTTTTCAAATAGAGGTTAAAATAAAAACATAATGCCAAGTATTTGAATGAGTAAGAATTGTATATTTATTTATTTGAAAAAAGCATATTTTTTCATAACATACATATAGGATGACCACCTAATAGAGGATGATGCATAAAAATGAAATTTTGTAAGGAAGGAGAAATGCGTGAAGGCTCCATTACTGCTTTGGGAAATGGTAATGGTACAAAATTTCCCATTTTATTATTATGGTTTTAATTTGATGCAACCTTTTTTTCTAAAGGTAACATCAACCCATAAAGCTCACAAATGTCCACAAGAGTTCATACAACCAATGGGGATTGGTTATGGGAATTTCAACTCATTAAAGAGTGAAGGCCCTTTTTTCACTTAGAAAAAGGGAAAGAGAAAAATATCTACACCATTATCTCAAGGCAACCAATACCATCAATAATGTGGGGCTACAATGTTTCTATGTTTGATATTTCAGAAGAGTGGAAAGAGAGTCATGTAGTGGCAAGAAACTGCATGTTGATTTTTGTAGAGAAGAATTAACTTGACGCTAATCCAAAGTATTTTAATAGGGTTCATTTGGTTGTTAGGAAACTAATTATAACTAAACTACATGTTAATTTGATTATATGTAGCCAATATCATGAGTTTGAATGAACATTCAAATATTCCTTTAGTACAACAATGTTGGAAGGAGATATTTATGCTCCTAAAATTTTGTATATGAGAAGCTTTGAGGATTTTCCTATCTTTTAGGAACATAGTCAGAACTCATAGAGTTGTCTATGACCAAAAATTAGAGGGTAACCCAAGTGAATATTGATTCACAAATACTTTTAGGAAAATGATCTAATGGGATACTCTCACTTATAAGAGATGGAGGAATGTTTAATGAAATGACACATGTTGGGAAACATTCATCTTCTTTCCAAGTATCGAATAAATTACTATCAAGTGGATCTTAATGGTAAAAGTTGAAACTCTTTTTTTGGAGGGTACATTGGTATAGTCACAACATATTTCTAGTATAGGTTTAGACACACCAGGTATACCATGGTGTATTGTTTAGAATGGGTGAACATACTTATTGATTTACAAGAAAAAGAGGCATCCATGAATACTTCATCAAATGCGGTACAAGTAGCTCAAAGGTATTTTGGGGAAATAAAATAGAGTTTAGGAAATAAGGTACTACATACTTATGACATCAACCTTATTATAACATTGAAGGACTATTTTAGCAGTCAAGTTTGTGCAAGCTTGATAAAAGTGACTCTTTAGGGACATGATCATGTGGTCATCAAGGAAGGTGAACAGTCAGAGACTCCCAAAATTACATTGTTTGAGGACAAGTAATTTTGAGAAGATCGAGCTTTCATGTCCCCTTTGTTTTTAAATAATTAAATGAGAGTGGACCCAAAGTCTATTTTTATTTCTCATAGGCTAAAGGGGTAAAATAAAGGGAAATAATATAATAATATGTTAAGTCCTAACTTTAATTAAATTTAACTTTATTAAGTATGAATTAAATATTATTATTATTAAAATAATTACAATTTTAGGTCCAATAAAGTGTTATTAAAAGAGGGCATAAAGTGATGTTATAAAGTGACACTAGGCATGGGGTATAAATTGATATTATTTTAAAAGGTTCTTAAGTCACTTTAATTATATTTTGGAGGGAAGAGGAAAAAATATAAAATACTATTTTATTTTCCCAAAAGTATCTATAAAATAAGAGTTTGGCCAAAAGGAGATGGGATGTAATGATTATCAAATTTTTTATATTGATTGAGCTCTCTAATTCATCAATTGTTCAACTTGAGGACAAAAACCCTTTTGTTGGAATAAAAATGTGCAAATGAAAACCCTCACCTTTTGGGGTTATATTCAAGGATGAAATCTCTCCAAACATTCAAGATAATATAGTTCATAAATTATGCATGCACTTCATTGAGTTTTCAAGATATTAGCACTAGGGTTTTAGAAGATTTGGCATTAGGGTTTCAGAATATTGGTGAGGTAGCTTATCAACAAATATGTAGCTAGGGTTTACCAATAAAATCATGGTAATGGTTTACCAAAAAATTTAAAAATAGGGTTCTATCACCAAATTTGAAGCTAGAGTTTATTTCAATAAATTAGCATAGACTTTACATCAAAAATCAATGCAATATTTACATTTGACAACCATTAATTTGTATAAAAAATGAGTAATCAAAAATTAGTGTTGGGTTTAAGGAGATCACAACCATTTTTAGGATGACTAAAATCATTATGTATAATATAAAATTAGTACAACATGGTATAATAGGGTTTACAACATGGTACAATAGGGTTTACAATAGGGTTTTAAGTAGAAACAACAATAACAATATCATCTAATTCACCCATCCACGAACAACTAAATCCCATGAAAGTCATTAATCTTTTTGTCTATCATTATAAACTACAAGTCCATGGAACAATAAAGAATCATATTGTAATCTCTTTGAAAGTTTTAATAAACATATGATTCTCAATTACATGTGTTGAAATATGTAGATTATCTTTGGGTTCATTAAAGGTTGTAAATTAGTCACTTGATATTTTAAGAATTTTGAATGGAGTTATTTGAAAATTTCATAATTATTTTAATTGGTTAAAAAAAAGACATTTTAGATATATTAAACATAACCATTAAAATTAAGTGGTTGAATCTTATTTTCCATTGGTGCATTTATGGTAACATTGGCCTTGTAACCCATGTCCTTTGATTCTTTCCATTTATTTAGGACCTTAACACCTTAGGAGGTAAAAAAATTGGTTCAATATTATTATCCTTGATCACATTTACAATTTTATTTTTATGTATCTATTATTATTGTCCTTGTGTGTAAATTTATTGTGATTAACTTTTGTATTTCCATGAATATGCATTTAAGTATATGCAAGCTTATCCTAAAATGAGGTAAAAATTAAACATAATGCTTGATTTTTTTGTTGGAGTGTGTCTATAGATTGCATCATAGTAGTCATTTGATTTGAAATAATGATGACACTTTGGATAGATTCAACATAACTATTAAGCTTAAGTGGTTGAATCTTATTATCCATTGGTGATTTTGTGGTAGCATTGGCATTGTAACCCATGTCATTTGGTTATTGCATTTTATTTAGGACCTTAACTAGATTCTTTGCCTTTAGAGATAACACACTTAGTTTGATATTATTATCCATGATCACATTTTTAATTTCATTTTTATGTATCAATGATTAGTTTCCTTGTGCATAATTTTATTGTGATTAACTTTTGTATTTCCATGATTATGAGTTTAAGTATATGCAATCTTATCCTCAAATAAGGTAACATTTAAACATAAAGCTTGAATTTTTTGTTAGAGTGCATCTATATATTTCATCATAATAATAATTTAATTTCCACAAATGATGACACTTTAGATAGATTCATTAAAAAAATGAGTATATTCTTGGCAATCCAAATTAAGGACACTACCATGAATAGGGGCAAAAGGTCTAGGTAGAGGTTCCTATATAAAAAATGCATCACTAATATTTTTATCATTGTATTTATTGAATTACGTTCTATGGAAACATCATTCATAACTTGGGATTGTAATCTAAAACATCATCACATATTTGATCTATGGGAAGCATAGAAGTGGCATCACATTATGTTTCAATAGAAGTCTCATGTAAAGTAGTAAAATATTAATTTTTAGGATAAAGAATATTATCAAATTATTTTTAAATAATAGAAAATGTTTGCATACATGGATTATGTTTGTGAAGTTATTTAACACTTAATAAGATGAATTGCTTTGGAAGATCCTTGTGGCAAACTACATGTGACAAATGGATATTATTCACACATTGCTTATAAGGAGTGATTTGATGTAAGTCACAAGTAAATTTATCTTATTTAATTCAAATTTGACATTAAGGTCTTAAGAACACACACATATTTTGTTCTTGAAATATTTATTCTAGTGTATCATTAACATAAGAATGTAAAGAAGTAGAAGTAGGATCTTTCATTTCAAAATTAGTTTATTCATTTTATTCTTCATTATATTCATCAATATTTCCCATTATATTAGTAATCATAGTCATAATAATTTACTTCATAATCATATTATTCATATACATAATTAACATCATTAATCGTACAAGTTTGCCAATTAGTCTATTCATTATCATAAACAGAACACATGGACTGGATAGATAATAACCAATCTACATAATGAGTGATGACAGGGGTTTTATATTGGTCACTCAATTTTAATTTATCAAATCCTAATAGATCAAGATTGAAAAACACAAATCCTACTCCTAATAGAAAAGCAAACATAGAAGTAGTGCTTTGATAGGGTCAAATAAAGAACCAACCACTCCAAGAAAATTATTAGATTTTTTTGGAAACATAAAGAGGTTTATGATTAAAAAAAATATCTAGATGAAACCAATAAATTATTTTTAAAATATGTTAAACCTTCATCCTCTAGGTCGAAATCAATAAAAAAATTAAATTACAAATTCCAAAAAAACTATACACTATTTTGGAGAACAAAATATGGTTTTTTAATCCAATTACTGTCTTAAGAAAACCTATGAGTGTTTAAAAAATAAAGTTGTTTTGATCCAAATATCAACCAATTAGAGAATAAACCTAATATAGGAAAACCTATTAGGATAATAAGCATGAAAACTTAGAGAAAAAATGGAAAACAACAAAATTTCAGCTATGAAACTAGAAAATATTTAGAAATCAAGTTTGAAAATGAAACTTTAAGGCAAAAATATAATAACCTAAGAAATAAGAATGAAACCTTAAGGGTAACCTAGGGTTTGATAATGTTAGAACAACATTATGGTTCACCAATATGTTTTATCATATTTGGGATTAATGATATCCTTAATAAGATAGAAACTAGAATGTAATTTAGGTTATAAGATATGATAATTAAGCATGAATTTGAATGTAACAGTTTGTAATTGATTTCAAAATAGAAATTTCTGAATATATAA
This sequence comes from Torreya grandis, assembly GCA_037957365.1. NCBI lineage: Eukaryota > Viridiplantae > Streptophyta > Pinopsida > Cupressales > Taxaceae > Torreya > Torreya grandis. The sequence goes on along the minus strand of JARHVA010000810.1, from coordinate 190,126 downwards.
AGTAAAAAAAGAGGATAATATAGTTTTATACTATTATGTGTAAGACTAAAACAAGTGGAAGATGGAAGGAAGGATGATAATCTAGATTTTAGGTCGCTTGAATCAGGTTCTAGTTCTCTATTTGCACTCAAGTGATACCATTAGCCTTAGGTTGGTAGTGTATAAAAGGTATGTACCAACTAGATAATCCTATCCTTTTATATTTAACTCCTCTATTTTGACGTAGGCATATGCACCTATTTATCCTTTGGCTTTGTGTGTGATCCCAAGATCTGATTCTGTGTAAAAGCTATAAATCTACCTCTTTCACTTAAAACCCTAAATCTACTTGAAAGTATAGGAATAAGCTTGAAAAAAGTGATGAAAGGTGGGTTGAGTTGACCTCAACCAATCCATGTGCATGGTTTAGTATTGCTTACATTTCTAATACTTTGATTAAGAAATCAAACTACATGTAGTTCTCTGTATTAGGGGCATGTGTGTAATTTGTGTTCATTCAATATATGCAACTTGTGATATATATATTTATACACTTAGAAAATAGAAAATTTGGATTCACTATGAGGTGCTTTAGACTTGGCTAAGATTTATTTCTTGTGATTGATTTACAAAATGGGAAGAAGATGGTAGTCCCTTTGCATGTGTGGTGATGTGTAGATGTTCTCAATAAAAGTGCTAAATGTTCAATAAGCTTAGGCCTAATTTGTATTTATATGATTGATTTATATTTTAGCATATTTGGGTGATTTATCACTCTACCTACATGCTAGGCAAATAGGCCAACTAATAAGAATGATTTGATTTTGGAATTTGATCATTGCTAGTTGAAGGGAAAAACCTTTATATCTAGATGGTACTATGAGATGGTATCATTTGAGTTTGAAAGTTATATTTGGGAGATAATAACACTGATCTAATGATCTAGAGATAACTAAGTATGATAATTTATTGGTTGACATAGACATGGGGAATTATTATTGGTGATAGTCAATAAATAATAAGGATATGACCTATATATATATATATATATATATATATATATATATATATATATATATATATATATATATATATATATATATATATATATATATATATATATATATATATATATATAGCATGTGGATGTGACATAATGACAAAAAATATTTATATATGTACACAAGTCATGTAGGATAAAGGTAGGTCTAAATTAATATTTCTAAGTGTTTAATACCAAATTTTAGTATCTATAGAAGGTGCTTAATTGGAAAGGGTAGATCCCTTGGATGTTAAACATGCTGAGTAGTTGGTCTTACTGGCATCACAATGATCCATAACACATCATGATGTAACACATCACTCTAACATGGCCTTTAAACTTTAGACAAATGCCACAATATCACCATAAGTTCATTTTTTATTTCTTGGACTTTCTAAAAAGCATGTGGAATGCCAAATTGGAAAAACATAATTTGAGTCCATATTTTTAAGGAAAAATGCAAAAAAATATAAAAATGCCTCTATGTTGTAACTCTTAAAAAAATTAAATGCATCAAAATTATACAAACATAAACCAACATGTTTGAAATAGAGGTCCCCCTTTAGACATTGCATTTGTAATGAAAATGTCAATTTAATCTAGGATGCCCCCAAAATAGAGAAAGATGTAGATTTGCCTTTGAAATTTAAGTGCTTGCCAAATTAACTCATAATGTTTGATTCAGGTGAAATAAATTTTTTAACTAACTTTCTATATCACTCTGAATGCAATGGGAATGTCTGATTCACATAAAAAAATCTAAAAAATAGAAAATAGGAGAAAAATATTCAACAAAACTCCTCCATATGTATATCTACAACATGAACGTGCATCCAACTAAAGGAAACACTAGATATAAAATAATAAGAGATGGCATATGGGAATAATTTTTCATAAAATATAAAATTTGACCCTAAAATTATAGATTTGGCTAAAAAAACTTAGATGCTAATTCTGAAAACCCCAAAGAGGGTTGGTTCAAAAGTGTTGTTCTAGATTGAATAAAAATTACATAGTGGGTCATTTTGAAAAAAAAACTAAAGAGGGTTGGCTTAGAAACATGCTTAGGGACTAACTGACTCCTTATAACATCTACTTGAAACTACTCAAAAAAATTTGAAACTAGTTTTTTCCTGCCTTGTAGGGCCCTCTGAGTGCGACCAGAGTGCTCACGGATCTAATGGAGGCTATTGCCTTTGGCAGTGCCTCTGGGGACCTGAACTTGAATATGATAAAGGAAATTCCCTCCAACGGATGGAAGAAAGCATTAACAGGTGAAAAGATGTGTTCCACTAAAAACATGTCGAGCCTTCCCATCAAAAATGATTCCACTGAGGGTACGGCCCTGACTATCTCAGATGATCTAGTTGAGGAAATCATGGTGACCATGGACCTTGCATTGGTAGGTAAGTTTTTCTCCTTCCATTCTAATATTGAGATGGTCAGGAAATGGGTAATGTCTCAATGGAGAATTAAAGGTAGTGTCTCGATCACTGCTATGGCAAGAGGCTTATTCCTATTTAGATTTACGAATAGGGAGGATATGATAGCTATTCTTGCTAGAGGACCATGGCTATATGGTCCACATTCACTTGCCTTATGCTCATGGAAACTGGGATTTGACCCCAACTCAGACCTTAACAAGTCTACTCCTACTTGGGTAAGATTTCCAGGGTTCCCATTGGAATTCTGGGATGAAAAAATATTTATGGCTATTGGCAACTCTATTGGCCAATACGTCACTGTAGATCATACCACCATAATGCAATCTAAATGTGTGTATGCTCGGTTGTGTGTCAATGTAGAGATTAATCAGACCCTCCCCACATCTATAGAGTTGAACTCTAAATATGGGACTTGGACTTAGTTGATCATATATGAAAATGCTACCACTTTCTGTCAAATATGTAGAAAAAAGGGACATATAATGACCCAATGTAAGGTGAAGCAAACAAGAAGGAAAGATGATTCCCTAGTTGAAGGTGAGGATCAGTCTCACAAATTCAAAAACTCTGGTAGTTAAGGAATGGGGGTAACGTGGAAAACCCTGATAATACTAAAAAGGTTAGGGAAAAGGTTAGTTAGGAGGAAGTCTCTAATAATGAGGAAAAAGTTGTCCTAGAGGAAAATAACAAGAAGGTCTTGGATAGTGATAGTCAGAAGGTTATAATAGACACATGTAACTCTTTGGATCAATAGACCAATATGTCTGAGGAAGGAGAAATATGTGTCCAACTGATAAATGGGGATGATGTAGAAGGTAAAGTGTTAATTGATGTTCAGGTGGAACTACCTCCAAAAATTAGATACTGAAGGAGAAGCAACCTTAAATTCAAACATAGATATTTTCCATGCTCTGGAAGTAGGTAACTAATCAGGAAATTATTCAGTAATAGGTGAAATAGGACAAAATGGTAGGTGCAATGAACAAGAATAATTTGTTACCCCAAAGAAAAAGAACTACAAAGGTAAAAAATCTGTAGATGTTGGCATTGATCTCAAACAAGGGAGACCAACCCTAAGAGAAACAAGACAAAGAGAGATTGCTAGGGAGATTTCCAGTGGTAAATAGAAAACACTGGAGACCCATTCCCTCAAATCCTCTAAATGAGAATTTTATCCTAGAACCTAATGGGATTTAACAGTCCTTCCAAATAGTTTGAGGTTAAAAATTGCATTCTAAATAATAAATTAGATATTTTATTACTCTAAGAGGTCAAGATGAATGAGGAGAGTTTTAAGAAAATAGCTGACTACATATGGCCTAAGGCTAATTTTTGCATTAGTCCAACTGAAGGGGCTTCAGGTGGGATTGTAACTATGTTAAATAGTGCTAAAATTTAGGGATCTCTTATTGCTTATAATAAACATTTTTTTATTATCAACTTCTCTTTGTCCTCCTTGAACTAGTCGTTGATCAATGTCTATGGCCCAAATAATAGAGCATTAAGGTAAAATTTATGGACAAATTTGAGTAGCTTCAGGACTAACACCCAACACACTAGATGGATGCTGGCTAGAGACCTTAACACTCTATTATACCCTTCTGAAAAATATGGTGGGATTATTGATTACTCTAACAACATGTTTGACTTTGCTAAATTTATAAATGATTGGAGATTGTTGGATATCTATTTGCAAAATCAAAATTTCACTTGGTCTAACAGAAGAAAAGGAGACCAGATGATTCAAATTAAGTTAGACAGATTTCTTATTTCTAGCAACTAGAATGATTATCATAATATGCACTTATAGGGTTTTCCTAGAACCATGTTTGATCATTGCCCAATCTTTCTCAGTTGGAAAGATCAGGGATAACATGGTCCTTTCCCCTTCCATTTTGAAGCTATGTGGATCAAACATAAAGACTTCAGACAATTGGTGGCCCAATGGTGGAAAATTCCTATCTAGGGCACTCCTATGTTTAGATTAGTCAAAAAACTTCAGCATATCAAACATGAAGTTTATGGATGGAATAGATATAGCTTTGGTAAAGTCTTTCATCAAAAGAAAAACATAGCCACAAAACTTGCAGATATTCAGTAGCAGATGGCTCAAGGTGATGATTTAGAAGACACTTCTAAAGAAGAGAATATCCTAATTTCTAACTAGAAGAATCTTATGGATAGAGAAGAGGTTCTTTGGAAATAGAAATCTAGAGTTCAGTGGCTCAAAGAAGGGGACAGGAACATAGCCTTCTTTAATCTCTCAACCATGAAACATAAGAAGGCTAACTCCATAACAAAGTTATGTTTGGATAATGGCAACATTATAACTGAAGATAAGGAGATAGGAGAACAAGCCAGGATATTCTTTTAGAATTTGCTCACTGAAAAAAATAATGATGATGGGAATGATGGAACTATGAATTAATTCATTGATAAAATCCCTTGTTTGATAACTGAGGAAGATAACCTAGAGATGTTAAGGCCTATATCCGAGGAGAAAGTTTGTGCTATTTTATTTTCTATGGGTTCTTTCAAAGCCTTGGTTCCTAATGGCTTCCCTCTTATATTCTTTTAAGAATATTGGGATATAGTGGGAATGGATCTTACTACTACTGTATGTGACTTCTTCAGATCAAGTAAACTTTTGAAACAAGCTAACAATACTTTTATAGTACTTGTTCCTAAAAATTCACAGCCCACACACCTTAGGGATTTCAGACCTATTAGTCTATGTAACACTATTTATAAGATCTACACTAAAGTGTTGGTTATGATAATCCAACCTTTTTTAGACAAAATTATTTCCCCTGCTCAAAAAGACTTTGTCCTGAGTCGACAAAGTCTTGATGCTGTGATCTCCACTCATGAGACTATTCATTCCATGGATAAGTTTAGAATCCCTAGTATGGCTCTTAAGCTAGACATTTATAAAGCATATGATAGGGTCTCATGGACTTTTCTATTCCAAGTCATCAATAAACTTGAGTTTAATGATAAAATGTCTCGCTTGATATGGAATGCTGTCTCTTCTGCAAAATTTTTAGTTCTGGTTAATGGGGTCCCTAGAGGTTTCTTCTCTTTTTCACGAGGAATCCGCCAGGGGGACCCTATCTCCCCTTACTTATTCATCATAATGGCAGAGGCACTAGTGAGATACATACAAGCCAATATAGTCTCTAAACATTTAGTGGGCATCAAACCTACTTCCTCCCTTCCCCCTATGGCAGTGCAATAGTTTGTGGATGATACCATTCTTTTTGGCATCTCCTCAGTGATTGAAGCTAGGAGATGGAAGAATATTTTAAATAACTATGCCATAGAGTCTGGGCAAAGCATAAATCTCTAAAAAATTAATGCGTACTTCTTTAATACTCCTAATGACCTTAGATAAAAAATCATTGACATCCTAGACTATGCTAAAGCTATTCTACCTGATACCTATTTGGGCCTTCCCCTCACGGTCAAAGAGGTATCTCCAAGTTTTTGGAATGGAATATTGGAAAGAAATCAGAAGAAACTTCTTGGTTGGAAAGGGAAACTTCTCAGCAGTGCAGGCAAACTACAACTTCTTTGGGCTTCTCTTCAAGGGATTCCTACCTACTTCCTGTCTCTCTTTAAAATACCTACGTATTTTGCTGATAAATTAGAATATATTCAAATAAAATTCTTATGGATGGGACTGAAAGATAAATATAAAATGTCTTTGGTCAGATGTTAAAAAGTGTGTCTTCTGAAATCACATGGTGGCCTCAATATTAGATCTATCAGGAACATGAACAAAGTCCTTCTCTACAAGATCAACTGGAACCTGATTCATAAAAATAATGATAGGAGGGAAATAATGTATGCCACATATATGCATAGTACTGATGGTTCCAACTTTCTTCAATAGGTAGAGTTACCCTAGGGATCTATGATATGGAATAAAATTCTAAAAAGTAGAAGCCTTCTTAAATAAGGAATTAGATGAAAATTGGGAAATGGCTGGCATATTAAATTTTGGAATGACATTTGGGTAAAGGATAAGGCTCTTATCACACAAGTAAACTATGGAGAAATTGTTGACATTGCTACTCAATTTTTTGGAGATAAAGTCAGTGATTACATGGATAATAACAATGGCATAAGGAGATGGAAAAATTTATCAAATTGTTGTGCTCATCGGCTTGAGCTCTTCCCTAGAGTTCTAGATATTCAACAGTTGATTCAGGGGATCAAAATCCCTCTCTTCCCATGTGAATATGAACAATACTAGTGGCTAGATAAGAATGGATGGTTCTCTGTCAAGTCTACTTATCAATTGCTGATTTCTGAGGCTCAAAATAAAGAGATATGGAAAAAAGGTTTGGAACTATAAACTTATACCAAAAATCAACATGTTTTGGTGGGTGATTACTCATAAAAAAATCTTAACCCAAGATAACCTTCATAAGAGAGGGTTTACCCTAGTCAACAGATGCTATTTGTGTTGTTCAAAAGAGGAAACAATTTCTCACCTTTTCATACATTATGATTTTGCCTGGAAACTTTGGGGCATAATCCTAAATAATTTTGGTATTGAGTGGGTCTATAACTCTAACCTTAAGGAAGTCATTATTAGCTAGAATCCTACCTTTTCTCATCCCTAGATCATGAAATTATGGAATCAAACTCTACCCTGTTTGAGTTGGATTTTATGGAAAGAGCGCAACCACAAAATTTTTAGGGATACTGCTAGAAATGCCTCTCAGGTGTTTCATTCTTTTGTTAAGACTCTTTTGGAAAGTGTCACCATTTCTCATATCTATACTATGGAGAAATACATAACTCAATAAAAAGAACAAATTGTGGCTAAATGGAAGGTTCTAAATCATATTCCTGCTTATAACAATTCCAAAATTCTATAGAGACTCAATACTAAATGGAATCCCCCAAAGCCTAACTAGATGAAACTTAATTTTGATGGGGCCTCCAAGTTTGATGGTAAAGCCAGTGGGGGAGGGATTATAAGAAATAAAAAAGGGTGGATGATTGCTATCTATGCTAGTGGAATAGGTTACTAGAGCAATAACTATGCTGAAGCAACGACTCTCCTATGGGGGATAAAATTGGCTATATCCCTAGGTATAAAGAATTTGAGTATCCAGGGGGACTCTAAAATGGTTATCGATGCAGTTAACAAAGCATCGAATGTGGGCATTAAGTTAAAAGATATCATTAGGGATATTCAATTTCTTCTGCAGAAGCTTACCAAAGTTGATATTTCACATATTTATAGAGAGGGAAATAGTGTTACTGATGTTTGTGCCAATCTCTGCCAATAATTTTCAAATTGATGATGTTGGCACCAAATAAATCATATCCCTTTAAACATTAGGGATCTTATCCAAAATGAAATGACTTGTTAAGGATGAGTTGGACATATGAGAAGGATAGCTCTATTAGTCAGTCCCTTTGGAGGGTGCCAATGGGGATCTTAGAGTTTGGTGCCTATTGTACTCTTTTGATACCAATGTGTTAAGGCGAGTGGAATTCATTATGGAGATTACTGAGAAATTATTTTTAAGCATGGGAGGAATAAATTTCATCTCTGCATGATACTCTAAATTATGTGCTATCACATTATCATTATGCATATTTGAGAGCAAGGGCTTGAAGCTACTTCAAATATGAAGGTTAAAATTGGGAATTCTCCTAGTCTAGTCTATAAATCCAAAATGGGGGGTGATAGAATTCATACGAAACTAGTCTCTTGCTGTGAGTTCAAAGATAACCCATTGGTTTGGTACAAATGCAAAGAGGGTGGGATTAGTCCCTACCTGGAGAGACTCAATGGGTTTGATGAAAACCTTTCTAAATAATTCACGAGGTCTTGGTTAAACCAGTGAGTCACTATTAGAGGAATTAGCTTTGATATTTCTAAAAAGGTGATAGCTATGGATAAAAACATGTCCATGTAGGGGATGAAACTACAAAGGAAAACTAAAATCATGGACCTTTCCATCCAGAAGCTATTTCTGGGAGAAGGCAAAGAACTTGCTCCTTACCAAGGAGGATTTGATCAAGCCAAATTACCCAAGCCATGGGATGGAGTGTGTTTCATCATCATGAAGTATTTCATGCTGAAAGGATGATTCACCAGGTTTTATAATTATCATCTCCCCCTTTTAAATCATTTTAGGCATAATGCTCTCATTAGTTTTCCCTTTTATTTGCTCTCCTCCCTAGAATATTCTGTCCTTAGGGTGAGCAAAATTGGCAAAAAAACCTGATATGAATCCTATCCCCCTCCATCAGGGCCTCATTTTTTGTTTGTCTAATTTCCATCGTGCCCTTGAGCCATCTAAGACTATTAGAATTGATAGTAGGGAAATTTCTTCTAACCCTTTTGCTAGTGATGTAATCGATGAGCCCTGTCCTTCCCCTGTCTCTACCAAAACTAAAGAAGTCTCCTTTTCTACTCCTGAGGAGACCCCCATAGACACCCCTAGCTCCTTTGTGAGTACAAAGGGCAAGAAGAGGAAGTTTTATGTTGGTGAAGAGGGTATTGGGGGGACCACTGTGGGGACCCATAAAAATCATTATAGGACCACTGGGGGTCAAGGTAGTATATCCCATATGTCCATTAAGGTTAGTAAGGAGGGCCTCTCCTTAGGAGTTCGACAGTTAGGGTGGATTTCTAACAAACCCACTGCCAAGGCTAGGCTTATTGACTATTCATAGAGTGCCTCAGAGGAAGCCACCCAAGAGGAAGAGAATAAGGAATTGGAAGTTCAAGAAATCTCTGAGGATACTGAAGGTAAGCAAGAGATAAGAGAATTTGAAAGACTAATTAGAAAGACTAATTTATTGGTGTTTTCCATCCTATATAATTTTCATCAAGAAGTATTCGCTTCTAGATTTGTAATTGTTGTGATGAGCTTTCTAAAATAAATTGTGACACCCGTAATTTTGATAGGCACGTGAGCAATAAAAAATAAAGTGTAAATAGCTTTTTCAAATACTTTCTATCATATGGGTTTCATGACGCTATGCATTAATATATTCCTTATTCCATGTAAGGAGTGATTTAGATACTTTTTAATTTCTACCTATAATTACTTTATATGAACTATATTATATGTTAGTATAGTTTATAAATCAATGTTATATATTATGTATTTCAGTATAATTACTTTAAATTTATAATATATAATATATAGTATTATAGTAGTATATTACATTATTTAATATATATTCCCCACACCTATTATAGAGTTTTATATGAGTAACTCTCTTCCACAGGGTTATGATGAGAATGCATATAGTGATTTTCAACATGTCTATAGGCATCCCACTAACATATGCAAAATTACATAAATTTAAATATAGAAATAAAAGTTAGAACTTTGGAACTGACAGTAATGATTTATAAATAATAGGATCTTTGATAATAAATGGCTTTTCATTCACATAATTTGGAATTGTAACAATAATAATATCCTTAGTAAAAATAGGACATGGTGCTAGCATACTTTAGAATGCATCATAATAAAGGTTTACAAATAAATCAATTCATTAGGTTTGGGAGTAATATTATCTTTGACACTTTTTACCCTCTCTTATTTGTGAAGGTTAATAGTAGTGTTAAACACATTACTATTTTTTCTTAGTAATGCCATCATTATAACCATTTTAACGATCACAAAAATGGTTATAATGATCATTGCTGTGATCATGGTATTAGATGGCATTAGGTGTATTTAATATTCAAAATTTTTTATAACCATTAACCTTTTCCATTTGCTGACATTATGGAAAATGCTGACAAAGAGGGAAAGATGTTTGTGGAGGAAGATGATGAGGAAATCGAAATCGAGATTGGTTTGAAAGATAAAATTACTGCCCTGAAGGGTCACATCTAGAAATTGGAGCAAAACTTTACCACTAGGCTCTGAAATTCTATTCTCTTGAACATGTCTATGCTGCAAGACTTGGATAATACTACTTCTGCTGTCAATGTAGAGAACACTAAGAAATTTAATGACCTCATCAAATCTATGTTTATGTAAGGAGAGATTTCTTTGTCTTGTTTTTCGTGTTCTTGTTTTATTTTAGTTTGCTATGTCTATTGGTACACTGATCATGTCGTTCCTATTATAAGGCATCATTTATGTTGATTGCCTTCATGGTTCCTCTACTTTTGTAAGGGATTGGCCCCTATTCTACTGCCTTATATAATAAAAAACATGCTTAGGGACTAGAGAAATTATGTCAAAATGTTAATTTTTTTGAAACTACATAAATCTAAATTGGTATATTAATAATGGTTTTGGTACCATATTATGAAAAATATATTATCTCTAAAACCATTTTATGAAAGAGGAAGAACTCATAAAACTCTTCATATAGAATGACCATCCACTTGCAAGTAACCAGAATCAAAGATTCCACTAATAACACATATGTATAAATATAAACATAGGAATATACAAATGAGAAATGTGCAAAAAAAATTTTGGACAACAATAATACCAAGGATCAAGGAGTGATATTTGGTTATCCTAAATGACTACATTTCTAATAGCTCACTAGTATTAGTGTTTTATCAAATTTAGGATTAAAAGAGTTTTAAAATTAATTAGAAAAACTACTGAGTAAAATCAAAGTGCATAATATATGTAATAAATTACACAAACTGATTTGGAACTTGCTAAATATAGAAATATGTTAAAAATGGAAAGTATCAAAGAAGAACCACTTAGTTGGAAATTAGATATGCAAGATTTTAAGTGTAACTATGAAACTTTCTATGAGGCTATGAGAGCCCACTCTAAATTAGGTATAGGTCTTTGCATCTACTTGGGATAAGGCCACACTAACTACACAAGGCTAACCTATATTTTTGTGTGTATTGTGCACCGAAGTCAGGTATGGATTTAGCTTTTTGTGCAAAAGTAGATTAGTGAGCCTTCACTTGTTGGTCCTATATGTGTGATCGAATATGTGCAATTCACTGCAAAAGGCATTGTGTATCTTCTTCTTCACTTGGAACCATATCTTAATAGGTCATGAGGAATAAATAAAATAAAAATGAAAAAGGATTAAAGGTTGAAGTTGTGCTTGACCTCAACATCCCCTATGTTCTATGTTACCTACATACCAATAAATTTGAAGAGGGATTACAATCCACATAGTTATCCCATGCTACGATGGTGTGTATGAAAAAATGGTGTAATGGTATATGTTACTACAATTTTAGTATGATTAAGTGCTTCAACAATGACGTGTGATCTTGGAGGTGTATTCAAACTTAGCTCAAGGCTACTAGGGTTGTGTGGACTTAGAATTGGGAAGAATAGATGCTTTTATCTCAATATAGAGTTAGAATTTATAATGTTTTTCAATCATATGAGTCTCTAGTGAATAAATATCTTGAAAATGTGCATTTATAGTGATCATTTTGGAATTTCTTCAGATGGGACTTGTGAAGTGTGTATGATGACCCATTAGGTGAATTTTAATTTTAGAAACTAATTATTATTTGGTGGTAGAATGCAGTTGATGGATTTAGACACTACTGGAAAGTGAGATTATGTTGAATAAGTAACCTTTTTTAATGAGTAAAGACAACTAAGTTGGAAGTGTGGATTAGTTTAGGGATGAGCTTAAGTTGTTTGGAAAAAATAATATGACCATTTAATAATTATTATTTTCTTAAAGGGATGGGTCATCCACATAAAAGTGAAGGAATGACAGTCAAGGACCATGGAATTGAGTATGAGATAAGTATGTCTATGGAGTGGTTACAAGTGATTTATTTTAACAATAAATGTTAATTTATGTGTTTATATCCCCCCCTTTACTCTAATATGAAGCAAAATTTTTTAACACTGTAGTAAAAAGAAAAGAGTTATACCTGAACTTACCTATGAAAAATAGTCTTGAATGTAAGCCACATGTTAAACTATGTTTAATACAAACTTGCACTTAAACATGTATAAATCAATCCCTAATTAAGATAAAATATGAAAGCAAAGAAAAGATAACTTAAAAATAAAATACAAAGGAATGAATACACCTATTTGGGTACATGAGCTGTCACATTTTTTGGTAAAAAATGGTGATTTTAGAGGGTGGGACCCTTAGATATTTCTTCATTGAATCACTTAGATTGGACTATGCATTACCCAATCTTCATTAAAAGGTAAGTGTTCTTAAGAACTCAAGGTGTGCCTGACTCCATCATTGTATACCCAAGATAGTGAAGGTGGATTGGAATCCTTGTATGAATTTTAATAGATAATTTTGGTGCAAAACTAGTGCAAACAACTGAATCAACCATTGTAACTAGATTAATATTCATTAATAGTGCAAAATTGGTGTGAAAATAGTGCAAAGTTGGAATATAATTGGTACAAAATAGTATGATCTAAGTTTAGTGTATGCAACATAGATAATGACATGTATTGCCATCCTTTTACAAGAAGTGGTGCTAAATTGCCTCCAATCTGATACCCATGTATAATATATTATGGAAATGAGTAATATAAAATTATTTCCTAAGAAAAAACTTGTGCGATAATATAGAACACATCCACACATGATGACCCCAATATGAGATAAGTTTGAGGATTCATATAAAATAATTTTATATCCCTATTGCAAATTACCTTGTAACTAACTATGATTCTGAGGAGTTCTAGAAATAACTATTTTTTAACTATTTGATGAAAGCATGTTTTTATGGAAACAATCAACCTAAATCATTATCTAAATGGAGCATTGTTATGTGAAAGTAATTTCTGAGTAAAATATGGATAAGAACTATGATCAACCAAGCAAAATTTGTATTTTCATGTATGTGTAATGTTATGTTGTAGCTTAGTCTCTAAGACAAACCACTATGTATTTCCCCTCTTTTGATGTGAGTTCTAAAGCTTACATAATAATTTATCTCAAAATAAAAACTTATGCAAATGATATTATATAAAATATTGAAATCTGAAGTAGTAATGATAACATTTGGAGAGCATGATGACATCATATACAAACTGAGAAAGATAAGAATGTAATATGCATGTAGAAACAAGCATACATAGTGTCATGTTTAGATAGATGTTAGAAATGAAAAATGTAGTGAACAATGAACATATATTGAGAATTTAAAACTGATATAGATCCACTTAGGGAGGATGAATGATATCTATCATGGCATTGAAAACCTAGGAAGGTACATGATATCTATAATGACATCTAAAAATTGAGTGAAATGAGAAAACAAGAGTCATGGCCATGATGCACACATATAAAGAGTACATGTAAAATTACATAAAGCACACAAGAAGACAAGAGACCACATACAAGGGACATATTCAAATATCACTCACATGTATAGAAGCATAAAATAGGGCTTATCCCCACAATTAAGAACATGTTCAAATGTTTACAATCTAAACAAGTTGAATACACACAAATATGAAGCAACTTGTAACATCATGATATTCAATAACTCAGGTATCTAGTAAGATAAAAATTTAAAAGTAAGTGAGCCAATAATCACACAATGTAATGTACTAAACTAGGAGTAATAGGGATAGTCATAGAATGATAAAACATTTTCAAAAGATGCCCCCAGTGAACTTGCTAAGATATGAACAAGTTGTAAAAGGCTTGTGACTGGTTTGAATTTGGAAAATTAGAGCCTATATTCACCAGGAAAAGTTTGATAGAATCAAACAAAAGTGAAGTGCATGACTATTTGGATTAAAGTGGTTTTGTTTATGTAATGTTTTTGGGTCTAAGATAATATCACCACCTGCAACTACAATTGGAAGTGACAACCTTTATTTTATGAAACTCACTCAAGTACGCTAGAGAAACATATTTGATATATAGCTAGATATAGAGAAATACTACATATACTAAACTAAATCAAACAATGTAAATGAATTAGACATGTAATTCATAGGTCTTGGTTTTTTTTTTTTTTTTGAAATATTCTATAATTTTTGTATTTTTAAATATATGGAAATGTGAATATGCAAGTATAAAACTATTGTAGATGCATATTGTTCATTAGATTCTTAACTGCCTTTCCTTCAAGAGAAGCCAAATGATTTTTTACTTATTATTTTATGTAATCATACTTTTTTTACTTAATTTTTATGAAATCATATACAAACCCAACAAATTTGGCTTGGACTTGTCCTTGGTTTCTTCTTTTGCATTGATATTCCTTTAAAACCAAGTCACCAACCTCAAATTATCTGATGTGATTCCTTTTATTACATGCATTTGAATGCGACTCTAATCTATTATAATATGTTATGTTACATATATGCGTGTGTTATCCAATTATTTTAACTCATGTAAACACTTTTATATATATTGATCATTTATAATAATCACTTTGAGGGATACCTATAAAGATGGAATTTCCAATTCTAATGGAAGTACACCTTTTGTCCTATAGACCAATGATATGGAATATTTCTACCGGGTGTGTGAATGCTATTTAATAATACCATAGTGCATAAAATAATTGGTCATGTCAATCATCATAAAATTTAGTTACTATCTTACTTAAGATTTTGTTTAGTTTTATTTATAGCTTATGCTTACCCATTACCATGAGGGTAATAAGGGGTAGAAAATGTGTGTCAAATATTATATTTAGTGAAATGTTTTTTGATAATTTTATTCTTGAAAGATGAACCATTATATATAATGATAGATGAAGGAAGCCCAAAGTGAGAAATGATATACATCATCAAGAACTAGCATATGTCCTCTCCTATAGGAGACTGTAAGGGTGTAACTTCAACCCACTTGATGAAATATTCAATAGATATAATTATAAATTTATGCTTTTATATTGACTCTAAATTGATTTTGCCTACTAAATTAATTCCCCAAAGGGAAAATGGCCAAGGTGAAATGATAGGTTATAATTTATGTAAAGGTACATTATTTAAATTATCATGACTTTAGAATTTGTCACATAATTTTGCATATTTTTGACACTTATGATCCATAGTAGGCCAATAGTAACCTAGTTGAATAAATGCATTTGACATTACTTTTCCACTAAAATATCCACCACATTTACTATCATGTAGCTATTGAAATGCTAACTTAACTTCCTTAAAGTTCAAGCATTTGAGTAGTTGTCCACCAAATGATCACTTAAGCAAGTCTCCCCCAATAATAACATATCATAGTACATTTCTTTGTAATTTTAGCTTATCATTTCTAGTAAAAGTAACTAGTACGTCTAATTTATTGGAAAAAAAAATATATGAGTAAACCATTATGAAATTTTACGTTGCATGTAATTGACAAGACTAATATTGTGACTAAATATACATCTAAAAATAATGGCTCCTCTTAATTCCATATAGTGATATTTATTGATCATCATTTATGTTGATCAATACTAAAGAAGCTGCACTAGCCATTGTATTGACATGACCATTTCTTTTAGTGGAATATTCTCAATTGAAAAATTATCAAAATGTACACATAAACACTGTATCATATTTATGTATGGGATAAAATTTTATTCTTTTGTTTGGTAAACATTTGTTACTTGATTAATAAATAATTTTTAATCCCCATATATCTTGATAGATTTTATTTTTAAGGCACAAGAAACATGTAATCCCAAGATCAATGTCTCATATTTTATGATATTGTTTGTATAAGAAAAACCTAATATGTATGAGAATGACATAGGCTTTCATTGTGGAGTAAATAGAACAATTCCTACACCAATGCTTAATATGAATTTTGAATCATCAAAAAATACTATTCATGTATACTTTTTGGTATGATATGCAGTGAAATCATCCCTAAAGTATCATTGAGTGGTATTGTATCTTGTAATGGGGTTGAAATTTATTGGTCTACAATAACTTGGCTTTTTATTGATTTTTGAGATATAATATTTAAATCAAATTCTACAAGTAACACTACCCATTTTGCTATGCATCATGACAAATGAGGCTTTGACATGAGAAAGTTTAATGGATCCACCCTAGTAATAACTTGGGTCTCATTATTAATCATGCAGTGTTGAAGATTTTGTGTAGTAAACACAAGAGCCAAACATATTTTTTCCAATGTGGTGTAATTTTTCTCATAATACACAAGTGTAGAACTAATATTATATGGTCCGTTCTCAGTGATCATCATCATATTATGTTAACAAAGCACCCAGTGCATGATTTGTAGTTGAAATGTATAACAGGAGTGGTTTATTTAGGATTAGAGGCATGGGAATAGATGAATTCAATAAATATTGTTTAAATTCATTGAAACTTTCTCAACATTTAATGTCCCATTTAAAATTTGTTTCCTTTTTGAGTATTCTTATAAAGTGTTGTGTCTTATCTTCTAATTGAGATACAAAGTGAGGTATCAATTGAACTTTACCTTGTAAATATGGGAGCTAATTCAACCCTTGAGGTGGAGGCATGTTAATAATAACTTTAACTTTTTTAGGATCAACTTCAATACCTCACTATGATATAATAAAACCTAAAATATTGCTTGATGTTATGCTAAAAACATATTTCTTTAGATTTATACGCACATTATACCATCATAGCCACTCAAATATCTATCATAAATCAATTATATGATCTTGTATTTATTTTTACTTTACAAGTAAATCATCCTCATTTTAATCTACTATATTGTGAATTAGATCATGGAAAGTATGTGTCATGGCTCACTGATATGTAGCCCTAGTGTTTTTTAATCCAAAGGGCATCATTATATAATAAAAAGTATCCCATGGTGTGTTAAATGATGTTTTCTCTTGATCTTCATCATCAATTTTGATGTGACTATAACCAATAAATCCATCCATGAATGATAGCATCTCATATCATGCATTGGAATCCATAATCATATTAATGTTGGGTAGTGGGAAATCATCTTTATGATAAGCCTTATTTAAATCTCTAGATTCTAAACACCATCAAATTTTCCTATTAGGTTTTACTACTATCACACTATTAGTTACCCATTCTGGATAGGATATAGGTCGAATGATACCTACATTGAGTAATATTTGAATCTCTTGCTTAACTAAAAACATAAATTTTGGATGCATTTTGTATATTTTTTGTTTGATTGGTTTTACATCTAGGTAAAGTGTTATCCGATGGACTATGAGCAAAGGATCAATGTCTGGCACATCAAAATATGCCCAGTAAATATCTTGAAGAAATCATGTAAAGCTTCCTTATTGATTTATCCTCATCATTTTTAAGTACAACAATCAAAATTATGATTCTTAGATATAAATATGTTCCATAATTAGACTCAATTGTCTCCTCATTTATAAGTGTAGACATATCCTTGATATAATGTGTAATAGGAATTGTATTAGAACCATCGACTTGTACATCATGTAGTGAACTATCAGGCTTGAAAAAATTTGCATGAACATTTATTGAATGATGAAACCTATTCTTATGATAAAAGGAAGGGAGATCATCATATGCTCCTAAATACTCTAACAAAGACTCATTGTTAGAAAATTCATCTAGTGTCAAATTATCTAGTGAAGTGGTATCATTGATAAGATCTAGATATATAACTGATAATGTAGATACATGATTAAATGATTCCTTATCTTGTTGAATAAATTTACTAAAAATTATGGATCTATTGGTAGATGTAATTGAGTTTGAATTTCCTGAATGATTTGTATAACCAAAGCCTTATTTGCCTTTATGAGTAGATGCCTAAATAGTATGAAGAATGCCTTGTGCATGTTTTCCTAGTCCCTATCCTTTATAACCCATGGTTTGTAAATACCTTAAATCAAAATTATATTTCTTTTCATTTTTATTAATAGATGAATACACTTTCTATGCAACTGTAGGAGTCACTATAGAATTTTGAATAGTAGGTTGTACCACTATCCAAGTAGAAAAATGCATGTGGGGAAGATGATTTTAGGTAGATTCAATTACTTAAAAATACTTGAATGGTTCATGATCTATAGGAAAAGTATATATGTATATATATATATATATATATATATATATATATATATATATATATATATATATATATATATATATATATATATATATATATATATATATATATAGAGAGAGAGAGAGAGAGAGAGAGAGAGAGAGAGAGAGAGAGAGAGAGAGAGAGAGAGAGAGACACACACACACACACCCACACACACCCTTGGTAATTGAGCTTCAAATGTGCATGCAAAGTGGAAAGGACAACTTACATGTAAAGAATGTAAGGCATTCCAAGAAAAATATTGTAATTAAGATCTTTGGGCATTATTTGACATGTTGTAGCAATACTTATAGGACCCAATGTGAGATTCAAGGTTATTTGTCCCAATAAGTTGTTAGGATTATTATCAAAGCCTTTATTATTTATATCCAAATGTTCTAAATTTTTAGCATGTATATTGAGTAGTTGAAGCAAGGAAATATCGTAGATATTCAACCCTAAACCACTATCAACTAGGACTCACTTAACACCCATTTCATAAATTATGAACTGAATGTTTAAGGGAAAATATTGATTAATGATGTGTTAGGGTGGCATATCTTCATTTTGAAAGGATATAGATTCCTCTGTCCATCATAATGTGTTAATGATGGAAGCAACATTGTTTGGTTCTACATTTTTTGGAACAATAGTGTCATGTAGTTTTGCATATAAAATATCCTTATACATATTTGAATATTATAGAAACTCTAAAATGGAGCCTTTTGTTGTTATGGTATTAAAATAATCAATGATTTTAAATCCTTGAGTTATTCCATCCTGTCACACATGTTGTGGCTTTTAACCTCTCTTAGCAATAAAAGCATAGACTATGAGATATATTATAATCCTAGGGCTAATATTAGAGTCGAGATGGTAATTGAGGTAATTTAGAGGTCTAGGGGTAGGAGGAACAAAAGGAAGTAATTGAACCCTCTAATGTATAGTAGTAATAGGTGGTAACTCAAATTGAACCATGTAATAATAAACATTGTGAATTTGTTCATTATTATGGTCTTGATTTAAATTATATTTTATATTTTGATGGAAATTAAGTATCTATGGGCTTATGTGCATCTTAAATATTTTACATATTATAAGAAAACTACATGATATTTATACTATTTTTTTTAGTTAAGAAATGATAAATGCATTCAATCATTATTATCATGACCAGTATGAAAATAAGAAAATCTAAAATCTAAAACCCTAACTGCAATGCTAGAGTAAAAGAAGGAGAAATCTTAGAGAAACTAGGGTTTTGTATTAGTCAATCAATAAATGAGTTCACCAAAATTTGAAATTAAGAGTGTTTTAATCTTAATTAGACAAAATATTGAGTAAAATTAGATTTCAAAATATATACAAATAAATTACACAAATTGATTTAGAACTTGCTAAAAATAGAAACATGTTAAAAAAGGAAAGTATCAAATAAGAAAAACTTAGTTTTAAATACATTATCTAGGGTTGTAAGTGAAACTATGAAACTTACTATGAGGCTATGAGAAAACACTATGAATAAAAAACAAGTCTTCACATTCACCTGTGACAAGGCCACACTAACTAGATGAGGTTGGCCTACATTTTTATCTATAGGGAATGTTCACATTCAGTATAATTTTATATATTTGTGTAAAATTAGATCAGTGTGCATTCATCTATTGGTCTTATGTGTGATTATATCTATGTAATTTGTTATAGAAGTCATTATGTACCTTCTTCTTCACTTGGAATCCTAATTCAATAGGTCATGAGGAATAAATTGAATAAAAAAAGGTTAATAGTTGAAATTGTTCTTGACCTTAACACCACCTATGTTGAGCATTGCCTACATACCAATACTCTAAAGAGTGATCAAACACCATGTAGCTATCCCATTTTATAGTGGTGTGTGTGAAAAATTGGTGTAATGTTATATCTTGGTGTAATCATAGTGTGATTAAGTACTTCAACAATGACTTTTGATATTGGAGGTATATTCAAACTTAGCTCAGGGCTATTATGGCTGAGTGGACTCAAAATTGGGAATAGTACATGTTTTCATCTCAGTGTGCAATTAGATGCTCTAATGAATATCAATCATATGAGCCTCTAATGAATAAATGGATTTAAAGTGTAGCTTTATAGTGATCATTTTAGAATTAATTTGAATGGGACTTGCAAAATGTGTGAGATGACTGATCAAGTAAATTAAAATTTGAAAAATAGCCATTATTTGGTGAGATGCCACCATCGATAGATTCATACACTACTGACATGTAGGATTGTCCTGAAGGAGTGACCTAGTTTAAAGAATAAAGATAAGTAAGTTGTGTTGTTTCTTGCATAACATGCCCTAATTCCTATAGAATCATAAAACCTATTTTTTGTTTTTTGCTCCACTGCTTGTGATCAAAAGTTATTTATTATTAACACTCTCAAGTTTTTTAGGTGGGCCATCTCAAATTTTGTTCTAAACCAAGTCCTAAAACCATCTCCATTGGATATACCATGCTTGTGCTAGAAAGTTTCAAATTTTACACTTAGTATGAAAGCAGAGTCTTGATGCGTCAATTTGATTTTAAATATCTTGCTTGTTCATCTTTCTTGAGGCACTCCAAAATGTCATTTTGATATATATGCCAAATCAACCTTCAAATCCCACTCCATTTTTTGACCAATCTTGTGCAAAAAAGTTTCATATAAAGAAATTGGTTTAGAAATGAATTTTTAGAGAATTTATTGCACATTTAAATTCTCAAAAAAACTTGCTAAATTATTTTTTTAGGTTTGCTATAGCTTATAAAAAAATATATTGATTCCCAAACTTAATTAGGCTTTTGAAGCCTGAATAGGTCTATATGATTTGAATTTTGATTTTGATTTACTATTTGAATATTTCCCCTTGATTTGGACTAAGTATCAAATGTGGAGTTCTATTAACCCTAATCAAACTTAAAATTTTAATTAGGTATGTGTGGGTTTTGTTTTCATATTATATTTTTATTTGGGAATTTTACCTAATTTGGTTTTACCTCATTTTATTTTGCCTTTACTAATCATAGCCCATAACCCCACATAATTCTTAGCAGTTAGTGATGGGTCAGGTTAGTGTTGGTCATGGATTTTTCCTAATGAGTTCATGGGCAGTCCTAAAAAATAGATACAATGGTATACATGACTCATACCCTACTTACATTATGAACATGTTCCACTAAATCTCAAAGTGGTGAGCAAACTTCAAACCCTTGCATAGAATTATGTCTGCCCAATTTTTAAAACCTTGTGTTAATCATGACTTCTATGATTGAGTATAATGCGGGGATATTCAGCCCAAAGCAATCAATGTAAATCATGGTTTTGGACCCTGATTGGGTCTATGACCCCTACCAAAACAAATAAAATGAGACCTAGAGCTAAGCAATATTTGATCCCCTGAATAGCTCTACCAAGTCATTTAAAGTGCTTCCTAGTTATAATCAAGGTTTGAGAACCTGATTAGAACTAAAGCTTAAAATTCTAGAAAGTAACTTCCTATTTTCCTCCCAGTCTCTATTAGGTTTGGGAGGTAGTTTTTGGCATATTTTTGTGATTTTTTACCTATAACTTCTCACTTGGGTGTCAATTTTCCAAATTTTTTGTGGTATTGGGAAGCTAGTTCTAGCCCAATTGCAACTATCTCACAAATTTTAAGAATTTTTTGCCTCATGTAAAACCTATTTGAATTTTAGATGTGTTTTGATTTTAGTGATTTTAATTATCATTTTTTGACTTATTTTGTAGTCAAAAGTGAAAAACATTGAAGTGAGTATAGAAAATGAAGAGAATAGTTGTTTATTGAATGCATTAATGACCCTCAACTACATTTTAGAGAGATGGATTTCCTCTTGAGCTTGAAATTTAAATATATGGGCAGATTAGAGTCATTTGAAGGGTTGATTCTTTGTTCCTCCAATGAGAAATATTAGATCAATCAATCTTTTTATGCAAGTTTATGCTTTGTTAGTGTAATTCATATCCCTCTCTTGTTTTCTATACCATTATGCTTGCAAAATTTTTTAACTGAACAATTGTATACACTCAAACATTATGCTATTCAAGGGTATTTATATTATTCAATGTTGTGAAGATTCAATTTCATTACTTGCATGTTTAAATGGTGGTAGTGTTATTTTTATTCTTTCCTTTTCATTCATAGAATATTGAATCATCTTTGTTGGTGGTTGTGCATTCATTGGCTAGGCAAAAGATTAATTTTGTGGACATTTGAAATCAATATGAATGGATTTGGATTCATTACAATAAGGATTTTCTTCTCTTTTTCTCTTTTATTTTTTTGTTTTTATCAGTTAGTTAAGCTAGGGTTTCATTAATATAAATTCAATATGTTAAAACATGTTTATCTTGATTGTGTAGTTTATTTCATTTCCATTTTGTTATTACATTGTTGAATATGCATGTTATGGAATGAACATTTATTTAAATTATCTGCACTCCCTATTGTCAAAACTCAAAAATTCTAATTTTGTCATTTGGGCATAACCTAAAAATACATTATTTTTATTGTTCACTATAAAAAGATTGAAACCCATCTTCTCGAAATGTGTAAGCTCACATTTTCCTCTAATTTTTTAAAAGACCAAAACAATATTTAAAATTTTTAAGACCAATAAAATCCCCTTGTATTGGAATAATTTTACATTGACTGGTTGGGTACCTGGTATGTGAGACCTTTGGGCCTCCATTTAGGAGAGGATGGATAGGTGATCATCCTACCTAGTGTTGGTTTGTTAAATGAAATATTAACAAAATTGGTTCTAAGAGGGCCAACTAAAATTTTTAATAAAAAATCTAAATTTTAACATCCTAGAAGTGTTGCCCATGCTAAGGTTGTAAATGTTAAACTATAAAATAGAAGAATAGTCATAATATCAAGATTTGTTGAGGGTAAATTTGAGCTCTTACAACTCAGCGAATACTAAAAACCTATAATGAATAAAGGAAAACTAAATAACTCATCTATGATTGTCATTTCTTTTGATAATCCATTCACTATGCTTCATAATACAACAATGGAGATTTATCCTTCTTGGCTTGGTGTAATTAACTTCCCTTTAACCATCATGTGGGTTACCCATGATTTACTAAAGAAACTTAAAAAATTCCACCTTAGATATGTTCATGGTGAAATCTGCACTACTAAATAACATATTCAAGAGTTCAAAGATACTATTATCCAAACCCAAATCCAACATGAGGATATACCTTGTATCTTATTCATGTATACCTTGGATGAGATGGCCTATGGATGGTATTTGGGATAGCCAAATGGGTCTATCATCTCTTGGAATGAATTAGAAGCTGTATTTATCAGTCATTTCCAAGTGCCCATAAACTTTGTTATCATATACCATCAATTTTTTGTAATGCACTGTGAATCAAATGAACCAATGAACATGTTCAATGCCCATTTACATGAGCTCTACAAGTGATTTAAATCAACCTACATGAAAATGAAAGTGGCTTCCATACAAACATATTTGAGGGACTTAGACTCTATTACCTTCATGTTCATCTGTAGGACCCCCACCACACTTGCAACCTTGTCATTATAATATCAAAAAATAATCATGATTAAATAAAAAATGATGTCAAAAGGGTATAGAGCTGGTCCATTGCATTCATTAAGATTCTAGGTGCATATAATCAAATTCCCATGATCAACCAAACTCTCATGTATAATACATTATTGATGAACTGAATCTTAGGTGCTATATATTCAAATATAAATATGGTCTATAACCTAATGCCATTTAATGACATGCCTAAAAATTAACCATTCATACCTTTAAATCATGTGTTGCCCTAGGCCAACAATTAAAAAATTGTCTATGTGGATTACAACAATGATACCATGCCTAACACAAGCTGTTATGTTACCCCTAATAGCAATCAACAGGTTATTCCATCATTTATAAATAATTAGATGCTTGCTAATAATGCCCATAAACAAATGCATCTAATTGTCCCCAAATATCTAAATGTTATGGTGCATGTGGTTAACCCACTACTGCAAGCAATAAATAACTAGAGTGATAACATGAAACTTGAAGTGGCTAATTTTCAACATATGGTTTAATGGTTGAAAAACACATGGTGAATTTGAGAAGAAAAATACCTCAAAATAAAAATTAGGCCACAAACAACCCTTTTCAAACACATGAACTTCAACTTTCAGAGATCTAACCATTAGTGTAAGATTAGAATAAACAATGAGAATGTGCCTAGTCCTCTTAACAACACCAACCAAAATAATAAAAATACTTCAAGCTCTATGAAATTAGTTAATTTGGTGTTGCCCACCTTATGTAGGTTCCATAACATGTGGACCACAATAAAACTGACTGTGCTGATTTTATATTGTCCTTAAAAATATTCTAGAAAGACATGGATAACATTGAACAAGTCCCTACACCTAATAATGACTTGAATTAAAATGGATATCTTAGAACATTCAATTCCAAGTGGGCTTAATTGTCCCATAGCCTTGGTTATTAATTAAATAAATAGTAATATATTATTTGTTACCACGAGGTGAAAACCTCATGGAAATAAATAATAAAGTTATAATTATTTAATTATTACTAAATTTAAATTAAATTTTATTATCAGGATGGATGTACCCATTATTTTTACAATGGTCACCTCCCTTGATTTTTCATTATAAATAAGGTTTTATCCCTATTGTAAAACCAACTAGTGAATATGAAATTATTTTATCACATACAATCTAAGGATTTTGTAAAAACTTATCTGAGAAGAAGTGAGAGGTTGAAGAATTATATTGGGTATAAAGTTGAGTTTCTCAATTATTTGAATAATATCATTAACATGTTTTTTTACCTCTGTAAGGTTTTCTCATGGTAAATACCTACATACTGTGTCAATTGATCTGTGTACTTTGATCATTGATTACACTTCTATACTTTTGTGCATTTTCATTGAATATTACATAGTTATTCAATTTCTTTCATGGAATCAGAGAAAATGGGAGTGTATAAAATTGGAAATATTAAATCAATTGATGTGAATTAATTTTCAATTACTAGATATTTAATTTTTTAAGTTTGTTTTTCTATAGTATAGGAAGACAAGGGTTTTTTTCTTGATCATCTTAAGTCCTAGTTGGCTTGGTATATGCATTGATATTCATCTAAAAATATTGGGATCCCTCTCAAGAGCAACCATTGGGTAATTAAAAATTATTTTTTTCAGCTTCTAACCTATCTATGATGCACTTGTACAACCTAGGTACCTAAAGAAATTTCAAAATTAATTATTTTTAGTTCTTTTTGAGCCTAGTTGTTGTTGGAAGAGGTTATACCTTATATATATGCATCTTGGAATCATATATAGAGCTTCTAAAGGCTTCCTTAAAGAGTAATAATTTTTTTTTTATCTAACTGGGGTGCCATAGTTCAACCTAGGCAATTCAAAACAATCAATTATTTATTAAAAAAATTTGTTTTGAGGGTTTAATCTATCTTGTAACAAGAGTTTAAGAAGGCTAGTAAATTTTCTATGTATCTCATGACCTGTACAAATTACTGTGGCTCTCCAAACTTATCCATGAGCACCATATTTCCACCTAATCATGCTATAGGTATATTTTAAATTCATATAGTTTATTAAAAGTATTTAAAAAATAAATTCTTTATTAAATTCTTTTTTCCAAACCCCAGGTCCCATCTTAGGAAACAAAGACTTACCAAGAAATTAAAAATATTTTCATTTTTCACTTGCATTATTTACACACACACACACACACACACATATTATTTTTAAAAGTTTAGATTAAAAAAGGTTTAAATATGGATTAGTGAATATAAACTTTCAAGAAAACTCTTAGATGGGTTGGTGGAAGTATCTTTGCTAAAAATTAGTAATAGTAAGGTCTTGTGTTCAAATATCACCTATCTTTTTTTCTTTTTGAATTTAATTTAATTTAAAATTTCATTTTTGTGTTGTGTGACAATTTTTACGCATTATAAACCCTAGTTAACTTGTTGATTTTGTTTCAACATTTGACTTAGGCAAAATCTAGATAAGCATAGTCATGTAGCCAATTGATCCTTATGTTTTAGCATCTTCTGGATGCATCTATGTGGTCCATTTTGTGTTTTTAATCCTACTATTATAAATTTTATAAAATTTTAATAATATTGTATAGATAATTATTTTGAGTATTACTCTTTTTGATATTGATCTCTTTGTTAAAGTTGAAAATATTTATTTAATATTAATTGTTTTATATGTTGATGATCTTTTGATTATTGGTGATTTAACCAGTTTAATTCATAAAGATAATAATAAACTAAGTAAAATATTTTAAATGTATAATTTATGAATTTTGCATCATTTTTTAGGAATAACTATATTTCAAGATACAAATTTATTTATTGTATCACAATCTCAATATGCACATAATCTTCTTGTTAAGTTTAACATGCTTGATTGTAAATATATTTCTACTCCTATTGAAGTTGGTATTAAACTTGATCCTAAACCTACATATGAAAAAGCTAACCCTACCTTGTAAAGATAACTTCTTGGTAGTTTGATTTATCTAACCATTACTAGGCCAAATATTTCATATGTTGTTTGTGTTTCTTCTACATTTATCCAAGATCCATTTTTAAACCATTGAAAATTAGCAAAAAGATTAATTAGGTATATCAAAATAAATATAAACTATGGTTTATTTTATTCTTCCATTAAAAAAATAAAATTATATGGTTATTATGATACTAACCATGCTGGTGATATTATAGATCATAAATTTACTTCTGAAAATGTGTTTAAGTTTGGTGTAGGTGTTATCATTTAGACTAGCAAGAAGTAATCTACTGTCTCTATCTCTTCTACATAAGTAGAGTACATAAATGCTATGGAAGATGCTAAAGAAGCCATGTGGTTGAGAAGGTTATTAGGAGAACTTCATTTATATGTTTATCACATTACCATCCTTCATTGTGATAACCAAAGTTGTATAACTCTAGCAAAAAAGCTAGTGTAGAAATAAAGAACTAAACATATTGAAGTTCATGTGTATTTCATTTGAGAAAGAGTCCTTAATGGTGATATAGATATGTAGTTCTTTCCTACATATGAACAAGTGGTAGATTTATTCACAATATCACTTGATGCTATTAAGTTTTATCAGTTTCATGCAATGTTGGGCCTCTCAGAGTCTCTATTGGGGGGAAGTGTGCATGATAATGCCACTTCCTAACAACCATGTGTTTATTATTCTTATTCTTCTCAATTATAAAACATTATAAACTTTGTGTGGAAGTTATGTTATATAAACTTCATTGGAAGTTTTAAATTTGTACCCAATATAAAAAAACTTAGTTTGCAATGGAGGTCTTTATGTTATAAAAGGTTCCAAAAATGCTTAGATGATTATTCAAGAGAAAATGTAAGATATAGTCTCACAGTCATGATAGATTAAACTTTCTTCATGTAGTTTATGGATTATAATTCCTTTTGTTTCAAAAGATGATGTTTGACATGATGAAGGTTTGTAAATCCTTCAATTGTGTAAATAATACAATTCCTTTTAAGGTGACTATGGAATTTATCCCCACTTATTATTAAGGGGGAGTGTTAGAACATTTAATTATAAGTAGGCTTAATTGACCCTTAGCCTTGGTTATTAACTAATAAATAGTAATATATGGTTTATTACCATGAGGTGGAAATCTCATGGAAATAAATAATAAAGTTACAATTATTGAATTTTTACCAAATTTAAATTTAATTTTTTTTATCAAGATGTATGGACCCATTATTTTTATGATGGTCACCTCCCTTGCTTTTTCATTATTAATATAGTTTACCCCTATTATGAAACCAACCAAATGAATATGAAATTATTTTATGATATTTAATCTGAGGATTTTGTGAAAAATTATGTGAGAAGAAGTGTGAGGTTAAAGAGTTGATTGGGTAATCAAGTTTCTTAATTATTTGAATAATCATCATTGATGGTTTTTTTACCACTTTAAATTTTTTCCACACTAAATACCTGCATACTGTGTCAATTGATTTGTATGATTTACTCATTGATTACACTTATAGATATTTTATGTATGTTAATTAAATATTTTAGATTTATTCAATTTATTTCAAGATGGAATCTAGGTACTACCACGGTCTTGGAAACATATGAATTATCATATGAGAGTGACAATTAGTATGAGAAAAACTTGGATGAAGTCCACACATCTAAACAATTTCAAAAGGGAAACATCTACTTATTTAGGAGTAAATTACAAAATCCTTTAACTACATGTACTCCTCCAAATAACACTCGGGTTCCATTTGATGAGAACTCAAGCAACAACTCATTTCCACTTAAAGGGCCTACCATGTCTTATAAACCAAAGAACAATGTTACACTCCTACAAATTTATAAACCATTAGACCAAGAAAAACTTGGATACAACATTATTGAGGCCCTGAAGAAAACTAAGGCCAATATAACCAATAAATTTTTCTAAATCTCTACATAGAAAGATTTATTATGGAAATATTTATCTACTCCTAAAGGGAAAAATTTAATAGGACAATGAATGCTCACATTTTAATTTACAAAGATAAAATTGAAACTACTCATTTTATCTAAACAATTCACATTTTAGGATATAAGTTACATAATTGTTTAGTGGATTTAGGTGCTTCAAGTAACTTGATGTCATATTCAATTTTCTAAAAATTAGGCCTAACTTATACTAAGTCAAACATGAAGGTAGTACAGTTGTTAAAATCATAGGTCAAGGTTGTTGGTGAGATTAAACACATTCATATGCAGTTGGCTTCTGATTTAAGAGTGCAACAATTCATGGACAATCAAGTGGTTGATATCCTAGATGGATAAGGTATGCTTCTTAGTAGACATTGGTCTAGAACACTAAACAAATACATGGAAATTAACTTCTATCGCATGTGATCCCATGCTGAGACATACCTAATCAAATTAGAATTGAGAGAGAGTCAAATATGACTCATATGATCACTAATTATAACAAGATGAATGATTTTTATTATGAAGAGTTTGAACTTAGGGTATACATGCTTGAAAGTAGAATTAAAGCTCACGAGAAGCTAACCATTAGTATGTTGTATGTGAAAGAAAAATAAATGGTTGAAGAGCTTAAACAATTAGATTAGGAAGATATATTACGTGCACCTAAAATATATTCATTTTGTAGTGCTTCCCTTTCATATGAAAATGTTAAAAAATATGATTAAAATGCAATACATGGTTATCAATAGTTCTTGTCAACATTAGGTGTGCCCAAGACATATATTATCGAGCTAAAACATGATTGTCCAATTGAAAGCCATGATTTGGCTAATAGTTTGGAAGAAAAATACTTCTATTTTGAGTATCCCAATGCTAAATTTTGCCACCGAGGATCAAAATAGATCATTATCAAATGAATAATAAAGTGTGCATGCTTGACATTGAAAAAATGAGCAAAGAGTTCAGCATTTTTAGAAACACATACCTCTCAAGGTTCACTATAAACAACTGAGGAACACTTGTGGACCCTAAAATTTGATAACTCAAAATATAAGAGCAGGTGTGGTGTCAGGTTTGAAATCATTAACTGGAGAGGGAAATATTATCTAGCTACATTTATACTATACTTTATTTTCATGAATAATACAACTGACTATGAAGTGTAAGTGCATAATCTCCAATTTTATCTTAGGAATAAATTCAATAACTTGAAGGTGTTTGGTGACTCAAAACATGTGGTTAATCAATTCATAAGTCAATATGATTGTAATGACACACATTTTTTCAAGAATCAAAACTAAGTGTGTAATTTAATAAAGGATTTTAATGCATTCAATACTTAAACAATACCTTGTAGAAGAAATCATATAATAAATGTATTGGCAATGACTGCTAGCACCTTAGAACCAATTATTGATTCTAGATTGAAGAGATTCTCAGTGGAGTCAATCTCTACTCCTTCCATCTCAGTTAATGTCCAGAACTTTTAGGTATTCAATAATGATCATTGCATTATTAACTTCATCATAAACAAAAATGTATTTGAATCTCATATTATAGATGAAGACAATAGAAATCAGCTTGAATTAGATGAAGAATGAGTGATAAATTTGACAACAAACAACATACCAAAGGGTATGGTATCATTTGAGTAGTTATTTAATATGGATTATCAAAGTGAGTGTATACACTTAAATTTTTCACCTCATCTCTCATCACTAGTAGTATTTATCAACACTAATTTCATTTAATTCATCTAATTTCTTCCATAGTCAAATTATTAGTCCCCTTATATTAATATGTCTAACACATCCCATTTATTCCCCTTATCATATTAGTCTTATTATTACCTCATGACTTGATTAATTCTTCTAATCATGACATTATCATGACATTTTCTATCTAACCTCATTTAGTCATTATTTATGAATTTTAAATTCACTTCTACTTAACTCCCACCTACCACCACTATCTCCTACAAATCCTAGGTATAATATTCATCTAATTGTCATCTAATCATCATTATGAGTCCTTACTATTCTTAGGAGTCTTCTATTCTCGAGAATAATATACCACCTCATTCTTTAGAATTTTCTATTTTTAGAATCTTCTAAAGAATATAAAATTCCTTAGAAATATCCCTCCACCATATATTTAAATCATGTTCATCCTCTATTTAAAACCATATTTAAATGAGAGACAAATCCAAACTAAAAAATAATAAAATTTTTCATACCAAAATAACTCTACTTGTCAAGCAAAATCATCATCCATTACTGCTGCAACATTTCTCAATCTAACCAGGCAATCCATCGAGCATCATTATTTTGTCTTGAAGCATGTCTTAGAATTTTGGAGGTAAGATAATGGTACTTTAATTATTATTTATTTTATATTTGTATTCATCTTATTTATATTTTCCCAACCATTTAGGTTAAAATAGGATTTATGATTAAATTTTAGTCATTTGCATGCTTTGCTATTGATTGTGATATTTGAATTTCAATTGCAAGTTTTTCTCCTAATACAATGAGAAAGGGAATAAAACCCTACCAAAGGTATGTCACATGAAAATTACAATCTGGTCAATGCCCATGAATCAAAAAATATGTTTTTAGGCACAACATGTATGGAAAAAGGGAAACATGGGATTGCATAAGCCCTAAAAGACTTTAGAGATGTTATATATTAAATCTAGAATATCTAAAGGTATTTAATACTTTCATCCTTAGTCACACCATTCCTCTCAAGATTGGAGTCAATCCATTACATAAGAGGCAAAGGTCTATGAATCCATTTCTATAACCTTTGATCTTTAAGGAGGTGTAAAATTTACTTTCATTAAAGATTATTTTTCTTGTTAGGCACTCCACATGGGTGGTTTATCTTGTGCTAGTTAAAAAGAATGGAGAAATATGGCTATGTGTGGGCTTAAAAAAATTGGACAAAGCTTCCAATAAATATAATTATCCATTCAATTCACTAGATGAAGTGTTTTAAATAGTGAATGACTCTCAAATGATGTCATATCTAGGTAGGTAATCATGATACAATAAGGTGATGGTCAACTATGAAGACCAAACTAAGATAACATTTATAATGAAATAGGGTACATTCACATATAAAAAGATTTCATTTAGCTAATCAATACATGGAATACCTTTCAACATGTCATAGACATTATGTTTAAATGCCTAATTGGCAAGTGCATTTCCATCTACATGGATGATTTAACTATATTTTCCAAGAATAGAGAAGATCATGTGAGAGACTTGAGAATGGTACTGAAAAGGTGTAGACAACATAGAATCTCCTTGAACCCAAAAAAGTGTATAGTGAGGTTTACTAATGGAATTTTTTTGGGTCACATCATTTATGAAATAGATATATCCATTAATCCAAATAGAGTGGAGACAATTCTAAAAATTCCATTGCCTAGCAGTAAAAAAAAGCATAAATCATTCTATAGAAAAATCAATTTCATGCATAAGTTCATCTCAGGATTCACCAAAATAGTCAGACTATTCAACACGTTAAATAAGGATGTCAAGATTGAATGAAATATTGAGACACAAGTGAATTTTTATGAAATCAAGAAATCAATTGTAAATACTTTGATGCTGATTAGTCTTGACTATATGTAGCACTTCTACATCTACTCCTTTGCCCCCAATATTTTGAGTGTTATTATCGTAACTCAAAAGAAGGAAGATAGGTATGAGAGACTAGTGTATTTTATGAGCTCCCCACTAAGGAATACTAAACTTATATATATTCAAAAATTGATAAACAAGATTTCACATTGATTAAAGTAGTTAAGAAGTTCAAACATCACATATTATGTAACTATTGCAAATCTTTGCCCCATAGGAAAGAACAAATGTTTATTCAAGTAGTTGTAAGAGTATATTCTAGAGAGAATAGATGGTTGTGATTTTACAAAGGGGGAAAGATAATTTCAAAGTTACAAAAGGTTTGAATCCTTTAGACTTTTGTTTGAAGGAAATGACACTTATCTAAAACCCTGACGGATCACTAGGAGAAGAGGACCTTTACAAAACATCCAATGGGTCAACTACCAAGATGTTAAACAGTTCATTCATTTGTTGAAGGATCAATTTCAAAAATTTGATGGGTCTTTTGGAAAATTAAAGGGATGCTTTTAATGATGAAGGGAATTTCTCGAGACAACAATCCCGAAGGTCATGAACAAAAGCCCAAAGGGTACTTGAATGAGGGGATCAATTCAAAAAGGTTGAAGGAATTCCTTTGAACAAATTATCTAAAGGAATTACTTCAAAAAACTTGCTCTTATAAAGGCTTAAAAACAATATGTTCGAAGGGACATTTCATATGAAGGGGTCCTTTACAAGATTCTTGAAGGGTAATTTCCCTTTAGGAAAGTTCAAAATAGAAGGGGGTGAAGGACATTTGGAGAAGTTCAAAGGGCAACTTGAAAAGGAAATAATACATTAAAGAATCCCAAAGGGTATGTACCCTTTGATAAGGTCATTTACAAGAAACCCAAAGGGTATGTACCCTTTGGGAAAGTTCATTTGAAAATAGCTTAAAGGGTACGTGCCCTTTAGGAAAGTCATTATTGATAGAGCTGAAGGGTCTTTTGAAGAGCTGGAGGACCTTTACAAATAATTTGAAGGGTACATGCCTCTTAGGAGAAGGAATGGTTCAAATAAAAGAAGGGATTGAGACAAAAAGTTTGAAGGAATTCCTTCAGATAAATTAATAAAAGGAATTCCTTTAGAAGGAATGCAAAGGAAAAAGTCCATAGAAATAGACATGGACCAATGGGAAAGGCTAGGAGAAATAATTCCTACAGATAATTTGTCTATGAAAAATTTAATTACAAGGTGAAGAGGACATTTGACAAAGTTTGAAAGAAAAAAGACAATTCCTATGGAATTTTTATTCGTGGGAAAAAAAAGAGAGACTTTAAAAAAAGTCTGAAGGAATTCCTTCAAAAGACTTACCTAAGGAAATGTACAAGTAAAATCTCAGAAAGAGGAGTCTTGGAATTTTTGTCCAAAGAAATGTTTGAAGACATAAGTTCGAGTAAAATCTAAAGACCAAGACAAGGGATTGGAATAGATAAGGTAGAGGAGATGAATGGATAAAGGAATCAATGAGAAGAACAAGCCCACAAGTATGGTCAAAACAAGCACATGTAAAATATTAATCCATATGAAATAAAAGGTATAGACAAAGAGCTAAAGATATGCACATATACACAAATAATTTTAAAAAATGCATTGAGGAGGTTAATAGCTAATAAAAATATCAACAAAATTGCAAGGTAGCCATAAAAAATATTATACACGTTCAAGACATGTGGTCATTTTAAGCATGTTACCTTTAGTTCTAAATATAGAGATTCATTTGCACGGAGAACTCAAGGATTAACGTTGGAGAGCTTAAGAAAAGTTTTCATGCATGCACTCAAGTTATTTGATTCCTTTCAAACATTAAAATAGTTAATATGAGTTTCTAAATTCAATATTTGCGTTGATTTCATGCAAGGGGGAGACTTTCAAACATTCTAGCAGCTCATGGAGAGTTCCATTTTTGGAGGTGGGCATAGATTTCATGCATGTTGAATAACAATCCAAGCTTGGACCTCCATATATTTTCAACACCAAAGGATTTTTCATGCAAGACAAAGACAAGGAAAGACAAATTTAGAAGGCTTTGTTATCTTAGCATAATAAAAGTTGGACTTGTTTAATGTAAAAGTTGATCTTCATCTTCTATTTTCAATGCCACCTCTTGGCTGAAGTATTCTTTTCTATATAAGTTGGATTTTTAGCCTTGATTTATATCCCTCTTTTGGTAAGACAAAATTCTACCAAATATTGAGTTGTAACCTTTTTTTAAATTAATAGAAGGACTATTGTTTTCAATTTCTAGTAAGTTGGTATAGTGTATTTCATCATTGATTTACATAAGTGCTAGAGTTTTCTTTCTTGCCAAGTCTTGATTCTTACCTAGTTACTAGCTAGTCAAATTATGCAGATCATTCTCTATGTTTAAGTGTCTTTTGGTTGGAATTTTAGTGGATGCAAGTGGCTTATTAGTGCCTTCAATCAGTCCTATTCTTTCATTTCCCTCAAGTTTTAGTTACTAGATCAAACCTTTTCATGAAATACTTATGCATATTGGTCAATTGGAGTTGAAAGTTCAGCCTTCTTCTTGTCTAAATCAGTGTTTTAGGATCTCTAATCAAGTGGATCAACCAATAATTCAAGTGTATCATCATCATTAGGTAGGATTTTATTTCAAGTTTCTTTCTTCCTTTTTTCAGGCAGTTCATAGTGTAGAGTAGTAAGATCCTAATTGATACACCAAAGTGAGCTAGCCCTTAAAATCTAGAGATTCAATCCACTATTTAGGTCACCCACAACCTAGGACTGTTTCCATGTTTTAACAGATTTTGAAGGCCTAAAACTACCTTCACAAGGGTGGAGGTATAATTTACAATAGTAACAAAGTGTTTGCCATTGTTCTATACCCTTATATAAAAACCATACTAATGAAAAATGAGTTGGGTGTAAAGGGAGGTAAGTGAATGAATATTCTAAAATAATTTGACTTAGATCTCTAGTCCATGAAGATTGTGATAATTTTGTGACTTATTAAGACAATAGATGAGGTTGATCCATAAATAGTTTTTCAGTACTAGATAATACACAATATCATAGATGATGATTGGTATCAGGTTGTATTCCACTACTTGCTAAATAATGAGTGTCTTTATCACTTGAATGCAATTAGAGAAGGGCATTATGCTTGAAGAATAGAAACTTCATGATCAAATCATACACACTATATAGAAATAATAATGAAGGCATTTCTTTTAGATACTTGAATAAAGTAAAATCCACCGAAGTACTCAAGGACTTATATGGGAAATATGAAACTAGGCACAATTTAGATGGTTTTAAAGCCCACTAGATACTCTGGGTAGGTTATTATTGGTCAAACTTCTTCAAGGTTTCCCATGCCCACATCAAAATATACCACACTTTCCAAGTTATTGCACACAAAGAATGCAACCCTAATATGCCATTGCAACTAGTTATTGAGGTTTGATCTTTATAAAAATGGAAATTGTAATTTATTAGAGCTATCAATATTAATTCATTCATAGGACACAAATTAATTCTAATGGAAATTGATAATTGCACACAACAAATTGAATCATAGGCATTTGATATTTGTGAAACTAATTGATCCAGGAAACAATTTAGGCAACAGTTAAGGTGACAGTTCCACCCCAATTGATGACGGAACTTCCAGGAGCCATAAATTTTGCATCATAGCTCCAATTGACTCATCATTTGAACCATTAGAAAGATAAGAATGAGGGGAACATCATGAGATGGCATGGATATCTAATTGATGAAGCTTGACCCCTAAAAACCCAATGAAAGTGCCCCAAATTTTAATTTTAGTAGTGCAGTGTAAAAATAGTAAGTTTTTAAAAATAATAATTACTCAAATTCTGTATTGTTTTAAATCTTGGAACTCAAACCACTTAATCTCCCTTGATATTGGTGACCTTCCACATCCTCCCCATGCTTTCAAAATGTGTATAAATGAAGAGGTAAGCCAAAATGTGAAGAAAGACATCTCTTCCCAGAGATAAGCATATATTTGTATTGCAATCTTGAGTAATACTACATCTCTTCTCAGAGAATTCATTGTTACTATGTTATTTATATGCTATTGAAATATTTATCAACTGGAACTTCTAAGTTTTGGATTAGTGGTATCAGAGCAATTTGTCTTGAGAGTTTATAATCCTGAGGACGAGGTCAGGCTACAAGAAGCTTCGATGGGAAATAATAGAGCTTCCAAATTTTCCACCTATTCACTCCAAAAGACTTCAAATGGCATATGACACAGAGACATCTGATCCTTTCAAGGAAATGGTGAATGAAGCCCTCCAATGGCAACAAGCATAGATGCTGCAACAATTTGCCCAAATTCTTCAAACACTTTTGATGGAAAATCATGGCTTTGTGGCTACACTTCTTGGCTCCTCATCTAGGGAACGTCCTTTTAGTGCCCCAACACCCTTCAAGGTTCAGGTAAATTTTTATATTCCTACATTTGAAGGCAAAATCAATGCTGATGTAGTAAAAAATTGGTTGGATCAACTGTCTTCCTACTTCTCTGTAAATAAGTTCACCAATGGAGAAAAGATTACTTTTGCTCTTTTGAAATCATCATTGCCTATGAAAAACTGGTGGGAAGTGTACAAAAAGAGGTTCACTACAGATGAAATTTGCCTTGAGGTGGAACCTACCTATGATGATTTTGTGGAAGTGGTGAAAGAAGAATACTATCCCATCAGAGCATATGATGATCTATATATATAGTGGTGATAACTTTGCCAAGGTAAGGATCGATCTATTTAAGATTACACAGACACTTTTCATTCTTTGTCTGCAAGATTGGGCATTCAAGAAAGTGAGAAACATAAGACTCTCAAATATCATGGTGGACTACAATGGTACATATGGGGGGAAATGGAACTCTTCAATTTGGAAACCCTCGGTGAGGCATATAAATTTGTAGTTAAGATTGAACAAAAACATGGCAGAAAGAATACAAAGAGTCACCCCTAAAAATGGAAAAGTGAAAAGAACATGAGGCCAAAATTGGAAGTAGAAGGAGTTTTAGGATAAGAAATCCCATAAGGGAAAGGCTAGAAAATGGTGTGATTACCACAAAACTAGAACTCACTCCAAAGAAGAATGTCGAGCCATTAAGTCATTACTCTCTAAGTCACAATACTCGACATCTACTACTTTGCCTCATACACAACCCATAGTCGAAGAGGATGAAGAAGAAATTATAGATGCTGAGCCTAACACCATTATCGCTTCATCACAGACCCACGAGGAAAGACCAGATGACAAGGAAAGATTGTTCCACTCCAAATTATGGGTAAAAGATAAGTCTTTGCATTTCATTCTTGATAATGGGAGTCAAAAGAATTTAATTTCTACTAAAGTTGTGAAAAGTCTAAATTTATCCATGAAACCTCATTCAAAGCCCTATAGTATTGGATGGTTGAGCCCAGGGAGAGACCTCTATGTCACCCATTAGTGTCTTCTTTCATATGCTATAAAACCATTCCAAGATGAAGTCCTGTGTGATGTGGTCAATCTAGATGTTTGTGATGTACTCCTTGGTTAGCCGTTCATGTATGAGTGACATGGCATCTATGAATCATGAACCCAAAGGATCACCCTCACTCTTGGAACATGGTGCTATAGGGTACTAGAGGTTCCACCTCCCACATCTATCTCCCTAATCAGTGCTAAGCAATGCAAGAGATTGGTGGAGAAGACAAAGCAATTTGTTCTCATGGTGGTCAAACCACAAAAATCCAAGAAGGTCGATGTTGCAGTCTTGACTACACAATCACCACAAAAACAAAAATAGATAAGAAAAACCATAGGAGAATATGATAACTTATTCAAGTCACCCACAGGAGTCCCACTGCATTGCCAGGTAAAACATTCTATCGATTTGATCCCAAGATCACCTTTGCCTAATAGTCTTGTGTATCACAGATCAATTTTAGAGAATGATGAGATAAAAAGACAAATTCAAGAATTTATCCAAAAGGGTAACATCATGCCAAGCTCTTCACCTTGTGGTAGCCCAATTGTCTTGGCACTAAAGAAAGATGGAACATGGAGGCTTTGCATTAACTACTGAGCCCTAAATAAAATCTCTGTGAAGAATCACTACCCTCTCCCTAGGATTGATGACCTGCTGGACCAGCTTCATGGTGTGAAGTTCTTCACCAAAATTGATCTCAAATCTAGTTATCACCAAATTCCCATCAATCCCATTGATGTCTATAAGATTGCATTCAAATCTAAGGAGGGGCTCTTTGAATGGTTGGTTATGCCTTTTGGCTTAACTAATTCACCTGTAACCTTCATGAGGATGATGGTTGACATCATATGACCCTTCACCAACTCATTTGTGGTTGTCTACTTAGATGACATACTCTACTATAGTAGAACATGGGAATAAAATTTACAACATGTTTGTAAGGTGCTTCAAAATCTTTGAGAGCACAAGTTGTATGCAAATCTTGACAAATGCACATTCAAGATGACAATAATTCAGTACCTCAGGTATGTTGTAAATGAGGAAGGGGTCCATGTTGATACAAAAAAGATTTAGGTTATTCAAGAATGGCCCACACCAAGGACCCTCATAGAGCTTCATAACTTTTTGGGTCTTGCAAATTTCTACCACAGGTTTGTTCTTGGATTTTCACATGTTGCTTGGTCACTAACCCAAGTGACTAAAGGAGGAGCTAAAGCTACATTTCAGTGGGGTGAAATACAACAAAGGGAATTTGAGAATTTAAAGAATAGACTCTACTCAGCCCCTATTCTTGCCTTGCCAAATTTGCATCAACCTTTTGAGTTGATGACAGATGCATCTAAATATGCCATGGGAGCTGTCATCATGCAACATGGCCATCTTGTTGCATATCACAGTGAAAGTTTCACTGATACAGTCAGGAAATATCAAACATATGATAAGGAGATATATTCCATTGTGCAAGCCTATAAAAAATGGAAACACTACATCTTGGGGAAAGAGATGGTCATCCACACTAACCACAAACCATTGGAATTCATCTAGATGCAAAGCAAACTAAGAAATGAGAGGCACCAAAAGTGGGCCACATATCTTCAGCAATTCCACCTGATAATCAAACACAAAAAGGGGAGCTTAAATATAGCTATATATTATTTGAGCCACCCACCAATTACTACACTCATAATAGTTCTTGACCTGTGCATACGTGAGACTGCCACTTGGGGTGATCTGTATGAAGCAGATCCTACCTTTACTGATACATATCAAGCACTTAAAAAAGG
The DNA here is from genome assembly GCA_037957365.1 of Torreya grandis. Taxonomy (NCBI): domain Eukaryota; kingdom Viridiplantae; phylum Streptophyta; class Pinopsida; order Cupressales; family Taxaceae; genus Torreya; species Torreya grandis. Next base: position 150,154 of record JARHVA010000810.1, on the reverse strand, counting down.
TAAACATGTTTCTAATTTATATTTGTAAGATAATGTCCTCTATCATATGGGGCACATCTATGTTCCAATTGTAGAGCAACAAAAGATGATATGGGAAGCACACTTTAGTAGGACACCTGGACATTTTGGTATCGAAAAGACATTGGTAGTTCTTCAAAAACACTTCTACTGGCCCCATATGTGAAAGGATGTGGAAAGATATCTCAAATATTGAACCCCATGTGTAATAGCCAAGCCAAAAAATAAGAATCAAAGATTGTACACACCATTACCAGAACCAACTAGGCCTTAAAAATCTATCTCAATGGATTTTCTCTCAGGTTTGTCCACTTCAAAACATGGTAAGGACTGTATTTTTGTGGTAGTTGACCATTTTTCAAAAATGGCTATCATGATTGCTTGTAAGAAAATAATATCTGTTGAAGAAATTGCTCAACTATATTTTAGTCATGTATGGCTTCATTTTGGTCTCCCCAAGTCCATTGTCTCAGATCGAGATAGCAGGTTCCTGAGCATCTTCTGGTCCACTCTATGGAAGATGATGTATACTAAGCTGATGAAGTCCACAACCTTCCATCCATAGACTAATGGTCAGATAGAGGTGGTAAACCACTTGATTTTTCACATGATTCAGATGTATCACCCCAGAAATCCATGCACATAGGATGAGGGACTTCTTTTCATACAACATGGATACAATCGGGCACTGCACAACTCGACCAAGCATAGTCCATTCCAAGTATGTTTTGGGTTCCAACCCATGGCACCAATTGATATAGCTATTCCATTTTACACCATGGAATACACACCTCATGGAAGATCTGAGGTAGTAAAATCAACAAAGTTTATTGAAAAAATGCAACACATTCAGTAACAAGTTCATGACATCTTGGAGAAGATGAATCAGAAGTATAAGCAACGCCATGACAAACATAGGATTGCACAACATTTTGATGTGGGTGACAAGGTTTGGTTGTGGATTCAGAAGGAATGACTTGCAGGCACACATAGAAATATTTAGCCTCTGAAATATGGTCCCTACACCATCACCAGAAGAGTTGAAAAAAACGCTTTTGATTTGAACCTACCAGCCTACCTTGGTCTGCATCCAATATTCAATGTGGAGCTCCTCAAACCATATCACCCACCTCTATTAGACACTTTAGTTATAGTAGAAAAACTAGACATTGGTGAACTTGATCCATAGAGTTTTTCTCTAGTGGAAGAGGATCAGATTGTGGATACCAGGATGAAGACAACAAGAGGACGCTCTATTCCGCTTTATCGAGTGGTCAAAAGGGGCTAGCTTAGCCACCAAGGTGAGTGGCTCATAGAGAATTAAATCAAGAAACAACTACCACACCTGATGGGGAACATTGATGAAATGGGGACCATTGATTTTCAAGGAGGGAGGAATGATCCGAGTAACAATTTAGGTGATAATTCGGGTGACAGTCCCACCCCAATTGATGACAAAACTTCTGGGAGCCATAACTTTTGCACCATAGCTCCAATTGACTCGTCGTTTGAATCGTTGGAAAGATAAGAATAAGGGGAACATCGTGATATGGCATTGATCTTCACTCAATGAATTTTGACCCTTGAAAACCCAATGGAAGTGCCCCAAATTTCAACTTTAGTAGTACTGTCTAAAAATAGTAAGTTTCTAAAAATAGTAATTCCTTGAATTCTACATTGTTTTAAATCTTGGAAGTCGAACCACTTAATCTCCCTTGATATTGGTGACCTTTCACATCCTCCCCATGCTTTAAAAATGTGTATAAATGAAGTGGTAACCTAAAATGTGAAGATAAACATCTCTTCCCAGAGATAAGCATATATTTGTATTGCGATCTTGAGTAATACTACATCTCTTCTCAGAGAATTCATTGTTACTGTGTTATTTCTATGGTATTGAAATATTTATCAACTAGAGCTTCTAATTTTTGGATCACTTATATTGTGATTAGCTTTCATGAAGATCATATTATCACTATGTTTAGGATGTCGTTTAATCTATTATGTGATAAAGGTCATACGTCATTCTCTTTATTACAATTTACTGAATGGGCATATGATAATCACATAATCCTCAAATTCTTGTCTAACTACTATTTACAAGGTAATGAGGTAGTTGAATCAATGAACAAGACTATATTAGACATAATTAAGAAAAAATAGACAAGAACCCTATAGATTGGCATAATATGTTAAAATTTATACTATGGTCTGATAAGACTAAAATTAAATCATCCCTACTCACATCTCCATATTACCTCATCTATGACCAAGATCCCATCTTCCTTGTGAGCCTGAGAATCCCCACCTTGTAGTTCATGAGGGATTTCCTAGAAACTAAAAATAATATAGAAACTTGATTCTTGAATCTAATACAACTTGAAGAAAAATGTGATGCAACCTTATTACACTTTAGTTAATATAATGGAGTTTTCAAGCACTATTTTGATAAGTTATCCAAAGTGAAAGCCTTTTATATCTTTGATTTAGTCCTTCTGTGAGACAAGGCTCACAATAAAAAGGGACAACATGGTAAATTTGATGCCTTATGGCTTGGTTCCTAACAAATTTATAAAATCTTGGGTGAGAATGTGTTCCATCTTAGTTGTATAACTGGTGAGGACATCTCATTCCCTATCAATGGGAAGTTCCTCAATCATTACTTCCAAGCTTGACTCAGCCTGGTAAGCTCTTGTATATAGCTTCTCTTTACTTTTTTGATTTTTTTTCTATTATTAGTTATTTTTATTACTTTTCATCATTGGTCTAGCATCTTTATTTGTTTATTTTTGGTTCATCCTAATTTTTTTAACCTATGTGTTCCTCATTGGTCTTAGAAAAAAATAATAAAGGTTTATATGTAGGTATCATGAGTGAAATTATGGTGCTTAAGCACTTTGAATAGTTTATGACTTAAGATTTTATTTACGAGTTAGTTTTGAAATCTTGGGTTTTCACCTGTGTTCTATATTTTTCATGTTTGGATGAGTTTAGGTTAACTATATGGCATTTGGAGACATTCTCTCGAAGCCAGACACAAAAAATTACATTTTAATAAATTTTGGGTTTGCTTAGATGAACCTGCTACAATTGAAATCTAGGGTGAAAAATCTATATTTTTTCCTTTTCATTTACCTTGGTGGTCCCCAACCTAGAATTGAGACATTAAAAATTAAAAAAATAAAAGAAAATATTATTAGAGTAGGGTTTATTTATTTTTCCATATTTATTATGGAATTTTTTACATCACTTCGAGTGCTCCTACTTTCATGACAAAGTTTGATTAGGTGTACACGTTGATTGAACGACTAGGAAGTAACTCCCTTGATAGGTTATTTTAGGTACTAGAGTTACTCCTCTATTCTTGGCTCTATTGACCACCTTTTTTAGAGGAGTTACTATTTTATTTTGGGGGTTTATTGACCACCTTTTGTGGAGGAGTTAATCAAAACTATCATATTTGTATTTATCACATTTGTGAGATTTGTTAATGCAAGTTTTGTTTTGGCTCCAATCTCTTTGTGCAATATTCTCACTTATTTATTTCATTTGCTTTCAACTTCATTCATGGTATGTAATTAGTTTATGTGATCATTTTGCTCATGAGTTCAACTTATCTAGACCTTAGACCCAATACATATATGGTACCAGAACCACCTTGATAATCATGTGTTTGGTTATTTATGATGTAATATTTATTTTGAGTTCTTGAGATTTTTAATAGTGTAATACAAGGCAAGTTATAGAGAGGGTTTTCAAAAAAAAAAAAGTTGTTTTTTTGAAATCTCAAAAAAATAAGGATTTGTCAAAATTGTAGGGGTCATTTTTTACTAAAATATGTTGTGTTAAATGTATAAGGAAGGTTTTTGTAGATCAGGGTTCCAACATACTATTATTAAGGTAGGGATACAACATTCTATCTCATTAATTGGCTTTCCAAACTATTTGAGCCATGCATATAATATTAATGCATGGGTTTGGGGTTTATACAACCTAGTTTTTGGGTTACATGACCTAAGTATCTCTCAACCTATGTTTAGACTTTCTTGGTCTCTTAATGTCTTGTTTAAGATACTCATGACCTCCTCCTAACCTTCAAATACGAAATTTAATCTTCATAGCCTACACATACTCAAACATCCTACATGGAATCTAACATTCTATTCTTGGTTTGTATGTAGTCAAACAAACTCTACTAAGGGATCTACATTCATACCTAGTTTTTTGGCTCACTACATGGCTCATGGTAATTTTAGAGGGTTTCCATTCCCTTCCATGACCCTCGACAACCTCTCAGGCCTTCCTTGACTACACCACATCTCTCTCAGTCCCTCTTGTTATCATTATATGCTTCATGGTATATTTTCCCATCCATAGACATCTCTTCATGACATTCAAGCTGGTATTTTTTTAAACACAAAAACACTTTTTATTTTCCTCATGATATCAAAAACCACTTTGGTCAAGTTATTAATATTGATAAACTTCATCATGGTATTATGAAAATGGGGTGAAAGTTTTTTAATAATTTGAGCTTACTTTTGAATATAGTTCTATTTTATTAAAATGTTATGGTTGTGTTGTTAAAAAAAGGGAGAGGGGTTTATTTTTAAATATCTAATGATATGTTGGGCAACTTGTTGATAAAGCTTTAAGCAAGAAATGTTTTACTTGATTTTTAATAAAACATTATAAGGGGGAGTTTTTAATTATTTTTTTAAAAATAATATATTTTTGGGTCAATTGATATCATGTCAGAACATTAACTTTGGTAAGTTAGCTTATTTTGGTTTTTTTAAACAATATATTGTGAGCTTTGTTTGATTATGGGGAAGTTTTTTTTTAAACTCATAATATTTTCATTAGTCGAAGACCAGAGAGTGAGGTATGGTTTGGAAAGTAGAAAAACCCCTTCACATTCAAAATAATACTTTCTCTCTCCTACTCACTTTGTACTTGATTTTTTAATGAATTATCAGCCTACTCTGACATCCACTTACTTTGCAGATTTTATCTTTTTTGACACTTGCACTAATTTTTTGGGACACATTCTTAGTTGTGCCTAACGTATTTTAAGCATGCATTATTTTCAACATTCATGTGGGTGTACCATTTCATAGTTTAAGGGTATGTACTATATTTATGAGTCACTTTCCATTCTACTTACACTTTCTTTTTTGTAACAACTTTAAGTACAACCATTGCAGTTTATTTTGGCACAAAAGATACAAATTCAATTGATTATCTAACACCATTTAACTACTATGATTGGACAACCAAAATGCAAATTATATTAAGGATCAAGGGTTTACACCATATTATAATGGTTAATGAGATTGAACTTAATACAAAAGAAAAAAAAATTAAGTGGTACAACTGTTGTGACGAAACCTATGGGGTACTGTGTCTTTTTGTGTCTTTTGATTTTTTATTTCACTTAAAACCTTTTAAATCACCCAATGAAGTGTGGACCCTATTAAAAAATATTTTTTGGAAGCTAGATGTGATGAGATGTCACAAAATTAAAAATAAAATTATCAGCCTAAATCTTAGTAACTTTGACACCCTTCAAGATTTTTTCACTAAGTTCTAGTATTTGAGAATTTAGTTTAAAGAATGTATAAAAGAACATAAGGATGACTAACTTATTCTTTCTATACTCTCTAATCTAGGTCTTGATTACTTGATATTTGTCTCTACTTTCCATGTCACTAAAAGTGATCTAAACACTACATGAAAAAATCCCTCTTTAGATGACTTTGTTGTCAATTTAACTTAGGAGTAAGATGAGTTAATAGATGGGCACAATGAAGTCCTCAAAACCTCAAAAACTAATTGTTGAGAATGGGAAATATAAGAATTCAAATAAAGAGAAGAAGAAAATGAACAAGGATTAATAGAAGAAGAAATAATAAACCTCTCCCAAAATAACCATTGAAACCTCCTCTTCCAATGATAAACCTAAGAAAGAGAAGGATAAAAGTGCCTATTGCAAGAAAAATGATCATGATGAACACAAGTGCATGAAGAAAAAATTGACCATCTGACTCATCTTCTAGAAAAGAATAACATAGGTGTTCCTGAGTATATCAAGAATAATTCATCAACTCAAGATTCTTATAAGTAAATAGGCAAAGGTAAAGAGAAAGAAAAGGGCAAGGCTATTATAACAATTGTAGTTCCAACATTTTCATGGTTATTGAATCAGGGGTTTCCCACCACATGGGATTTTCAAAATTTGAGTTTTCTTCCTTAGAGCATTGTAGCATATCTTATATCAATTTGAGTGATGACACTTCATTAGAAGTTGTAGGGAGGGGTTATATTGAAATGGGTGGAAAAACATTCATAAATGTTTTAAGTGTTCCATCACTTTCAACTAATCTCCTATCAGTGTACCAAATCAGTCATATCAGTAAGGGCATGAAGGTAGTATTTTCACCAAATTTATTCATAATCAGAGAGTTCTATAATGATTCTATAGTGGAAATGGGTAGGGTAGATCATTGAACTAGGTTATATACCTTATCATAGTTTGCACTTGATTCTTCTTTGACTGCATTTTTGACTCATTTAGATAGAGATAAAAAATTATGACATGATTAGTTTGGCCATCTCAACTACCACTACTTATAAAAAATAAGTAAAAATGACTTAGTCACAAGCTTACCTTGAGTCTATTTCTCTAAGTGTCTTTGTGAGGGTTGCACCCTTGGGAAGCATCCCAAAGATAAATTTGACAAATGCAATGTTTGGAGGACTTCACATGGATTGGAGTTAGTACATAATGATGTATCTAGTCCTTTTCCCAATATATCTTTCACAAGGGCTAATTATTTCATTACCTTCATTGATGATTTATCGAGATACACATGGGTCCACTTCCTTAGGTAGAAATCTAAATTTTTTGATGAGTTTCAAGACTACAAAGTTCTTGTAGAGCAATAATATGATAAATGCATTAAGATTCTTAGAATTGATAATGGGGGTGAGTATGTCACAATAGATATGAGAAGTTTTGCACAACATAGAGGATTTATTTGAAACATATAGTTTCATATAGTCCTCAATAAAATGGAGTTATAGAATGTAAGAACATGTCCTTGAAAGATATGTCTAATTTTATGATTCACTCTAAGTCACTTGCACCATTATGGTATTGGGTTGAAGCAATAAATTATGCCTACTACATTCAAAATAGGGTTCTAAACAAATATTTAAAAGGCATAACTCCCTTTGAAGATTGGTATAGCAGGAAACCCATAGTTGAGCATTTTAGAATCTTTCGATCTCCAGATATGGCCTATATACCTAAGAAGAAACATGAGGATATGGAACCTCAAAGTAAGCCTTGTATATTCATAGGTTATCTAAATAGTGTCAAGGGGTACCAACTTCTTCATTTGACCACACATGAGCTATTCATAGAAATAAGTGTTCACTTTCAATAGAATCCCATAGACTCAACACTTGACACTTCTCTCACTTCTTTAGAATACTTAGATTTGATTTAGATGAATCAGTTTAGTATGAGCACATTTCATAGGTTGAGGACACTTTTACTAGTTTTGATAGCGAGAGTAGTGATGGTGACTCATCTCCATCCACATCTAACCACACTTTAGAGGATGATGATTGTATACCTAACTCATCCACTTCTGGTCCACTTCGGGCTAGGCAAACACTATAAAGTGTAGGCACATGGGTTGGGGATCCTTTAGATGATAATACATGTTCAAAGTATCAAATTGGTCCACATGATTTAAATGCCTCATCCTCAGACCCATAGAATTTTTAGGAAGCATCAGGTATTTTTGAGTGGGATTCTACCATGCATGAGTATAAGTCCTTAATCAAGAATCATACTTAGGATTTGACACTTCTTCTTAAGGGAAGAAAAATGGCTTGATGCAAGTAGATATATCAGACTAAATATGTAGTAGATGGGTCTATTAAAAATTTCAAGGTGTGGTTGGTCATAAAGGATTTATCATAGGTTCTTGACATCCACTAAAAAAAGACCTTTGAACCTATCACCAAAATAAACTTCGTCAGACTCACTCTTTCTATTACAGTAATCGATCATTGGGATGTTTATCAGATAGATGTGAAGAGTGCCTTCCTTCATGATGATCATGAGTAAGATATTTATATGGAGAAACCTTCTATCTTTGTTGAGTATTTTTCACTTATATGTATACTCCATAAATCCATCTATGGCCTTAAACATGCCCCTCAATTTTGGTACACCAAGATGGTTTCCTTCCTTATTAAAATTAGACTCACCATATGCCACTTAGATTTGAACATACATCTCTTGCGGTAGGATGATTCGATCTTGATTCTAGTTATTTATGTTGATGATATTTTGATCACTAGTAGATCCTCTTCATCCATTTTAGTAGTGAAAAGGGATATTTAGGATATATTTTACATGAAAAAGTAGTCTTGTTACATTACTTCATTGGGATTCATATTTCTTAGTATAACTCAGGGATCACTCTTACACAACCTAAGTATGCTCTCAATCTACTTGATAAATTTCACATGGATGATTGTAAGATAAATTTGACTCCCTCAATCTTGATGTTTATTATACTTCACTTTTGGTTGATGCTACCTTGTATCAACAACTTGTGGGCAACCTTATCTACTTGACACATACCAGACTATCATATCATATGCAGTGGGCCTATTCTCCAAATTCATGTAGGAACCCCATGAGCTACAATGGATAGTAGATAAGAGGATATTACATTACATTCAAGGCATGCATAGATTTTATATTCATTACATATCTAACATTGACATCAACTTGATTAGTTATATTATCTCAGACTGGGCTAGTGATATTCAAAATCACACGCCCACTTCAAATTACAGTTTCTTCATTGGTATAAGTCTAATTAGTTAGTCAATTAAGAACAAAAATACTATTGATTTATCATATAATGAGGTAGACTAAAGGGGGTTGCCAATGATTCCATTGAGGCCATATGGATTTAGGGTATTCTCACAAAGTTTGGTATCTAGTTTAGATGACCTACCATCATCTACTATGACAACTAGAGTACTAATCAAATTTTCAAGAATTTAGTATAGAATTAGCATACCAAACACAAATATTCACATGCACTTCATTAAAGAGATAATTAATGGGGACATCATTAATGTGAGATATTTTCATATGACAAATTAGATAACATACATCTTCACCAAACCTTTCATGGAGAGAAATTATCTTCATTTGTGAGCTCTTATTGATGTTCAAGATACTACAACTTTATCTTCCAGGGGGCCTTCTATCTAGCCTCTTCTTCTTAATGTCTCTCTTTATTTTTGTGGGAGAGTTTTTTCCTATGGGTTTTCTCATTTTCTCTACTTTATGAGAGATTAATTTGTACATGGGCACCTCATCAGACATAGTTATTGAGATCCATTTTTTATACAACCCATCTAAGTTGTACTTATAAGGGGTGTTAGAGTAGGGGTTATTTATTTTCTCATATTTATTTATTATGTGATTTTTTTTCTCTTACTTTAATTTTTCCTACTTTCATATAGAACCTTGCTTAGGTGTATAAGTTGAATGGATGACTAGGAAGTAACTCCCTTGATTGACCATTTTGGGTATGAGAGTTACTCCTCTATTCTTGGCTCTATTGACCACCTTTTGTGGATGAGTTATTATTATATTTTTGGGGTCTATTGACCATATTTTATGGAGGAGTTACTCAACACTATCCTATTTTTACTTCTCACATTTATGAGCTTTATTAATGCAGGTTTGGTTTTGGCTCTAATATCTTTGTGCAATATTCTCACTTATTGATTTCACTTACTTTCATCTACATTTATGGTGTGAACCTAGTTTCATGTGATCATTATGATTTTTCATTCAACATACATGGACCTTGGACTCAACCCCAATAAAGACAAACAAAAGAAAATTTAATTTTTGAGAAATTCAATTCTTGGGTGATTTAGGAAACCTCTACTGGGGTTATAGACTACATAAGTACTCTACGTAGTTTATGGCTTAAGATTATGTTTATGAGTTAGTTTTTAAATCTTGGGATTTCATGTGTGTTCTATATATTTTCATGTTTGGATGAGTTTGGATTAACTATATAACCTTTGAAGATATTCTCTTGAAACCACACAAAAAAAAACACATTTTAATGGTTTTTCATTTTTCTTAGATGAACATGCTATGGTTGAGATCTAGGGTGAAAAAAAATTATTTTTTAATTTTCATTTTCCATGGTGGTCCCTAAAATATAAGTAAGATGTTAAAAATAAAAAAATAAAATAATAGACAAAGAAAATAAAATTCAATTTTTGAGAAACTCAATTCCCAAGTGATTTAGGAAACCTCTACTAGGGTTATGGATGTCTAAATAGAAGTAGAGCAAGTCCTTGAGTGGGATTAGGTATATATCCATCATGGATATAGATCCATGTACAGTAGTAGATTAATGTCTAGGAAAACATTCTCAAGGTCGAATTCACTTGCCCATTGGTTGAAGCTATAGTAGTTAGTCCTGAGAGATTCCATTAAGTGAAAATAAAATTATATGCACACACCAAGTCAATGAGAATATCAAATTTAGTCTCATAGACATTCCATTATTTTAATATCTTAAATATTTTCATGTTCCATGCATTCTCTCAGCTAGAGATTTTAAGTTCATAGACTCGTGTCTCTAGTTTCAAAATACTCAAGAGTATGTTCTAGTAGATTTATCATTTGTTATTTCTTTCATAACATGCCCTAATTCCTCCAAAATCATGGAATACTTTTTTTTCTTTTTGATCCACTCCTACTCATACTCATAGGATAGTTGGTCTCAACACTCTTCAATTACTTAGTTTACATGTTGAACCAGGTCCCACAAGTACCTCCATTAGATAGATAATGTTCGTGCATGAAACTTTCATATTTTACACTTAACAGGAAAGTGGAATATTGATGCCTTAATTTTATTTTGAATATATTGTTTACTCTATTCTCTTGAGATACTCTTAGAGTTCATCTCAGTCTATGTGTGAAATTGGCCTTGGAAGCTTGCTATATTGTGTTAACCAAGGTCATGCAATAAATTTTCATATAAAGCACTTGGTCTAGAAATGCATTTTTGGAGAACTTATTGCATGTTGAAAATATTGAAAGAACTTGTTATATTCTCTGGTTAGGTCTATTATAGTTTATCGAAAACTCTCCTGATTCCCAAACCTAATCAATATTCTAAAGTTCAAATATGTTTTTGTGATTTTAATTTTGAGTTTTCTTTATTATTTAGAGTTTTTTTCCAATTTTTTCTAAGTATTGAGTGTGGGCCCTCCTTAGACCTAACCGAAATTAAAATTTTGAATAGGGATATGTGGGTTTTATTTTCTTTTTATAGTTTTAGTCAAGCATTTTTACCTAATTTGATAGCCACATCTCATAACCCCACATAGGTCTTGGCAGTTAGTTTTGGATCAAGTCAGTATTGGTTGGATATTTTCCCTTCACTAGGTCATGGGTAGTCTCAAAATGTCCTCATAATGCTATACAAGACTCACACCCTACCTACATTATGAACACATTCCATTGAAGCCCATAGTCGTGAGCATAATTCTAAGCCTGCATAAAACTATCTCCTAAACATTTCAAACCTTGTGTTAATTGGGAGTTCGATGCTCGAGTAGAATGTGAGGACCTTCAACCCAAAGTAAATAGTGTAAATTGAGGGTCTAGAACTTGATTGGGTCTATAACCCTTGTCAAATAAAAGTAAATTAATCTTATACCTAATCATGATTTCATCCTTGAATAGGTCTATCAAGTCATTTAAAGTGATTCCTATTTTTAATAGGGGTTTGAAGTCCTGATTAGAACTAAAGCTTAAAATTTTAATAAGTAACTACTTATTTCCCTCCCATGCCTGATTAGGCATGGGAGTTTTATGCATATTTTTTGTTTTTTCCCATAAATTATCACTTGAGTGTCAATTTTTTGATCCATTTGTGAAGCTAAGAAGCTAGTTGTTACTCGATCATAATGGTCCTCCCAATTTTAGGAAATTTTGCCTGGTGTAAAACTTGTTCACTTTTTAGTTATATGTTTTTTATGTAGTGCTATTAATTGTCATTTTTAACTTGTTTTATTTCTTTTTATAAGAAAAAGTGCAACATAGTGAAGTGAGGCATATAAAATGGAGGGAGGATTTATTTGGTGAACACATTAATGACCCTCAACTACATTTTGGAGTGAAATGGATTTCCTCTTAAGCTTATAATTTCTATATATATACATATTATATCTATTTGAAGGGTTGATTCTTTGTTCCTCCAATGAGAAATATTGGATCAATCAATATTTTTATGCAATTTTATACTTTGCTAGTGTAATTCATCTCTCTTATGTTTGCCTTGTCATTGTGCTACCATAATTTCTCCTTGAATGATTGTAAATGCTCAAATATTGTGTTATTCAAGGATATTTATATTAATTAAAGTTTTGAATATTTTATTTCATTACCTATGCATGTAAATAATGGTAATGTTATTTTTATTCTCACCTTATCATCCCTAGACTCTTTCATCATCTATGTTGGTGGTTTTGCATTCATTGACTAGGTGGGAGATTTATTTCATGGACATTTGGAATAAGGATGAATGAATTTTTATTCATTACAACATGATTTTTTGTCTCTTTTTTTTAAAATCAACTAGTTAAGCTAGGGCTTCATTAATATGAATGAAATTTATTACTACATGTTTATATTAATTGCATAGTTTATTTCATTATAATTTAATTATTACATTGTTGAATATGTATGTTATGGAATGAATAATTATTAAAATTAGCTGCACTTCCTATAGTCAAAATTCACAAACATTGATTTCATCATTTGAGCATAACTTGAAAATGCATTATTTTTGTCATTCACTAAACCATGATTTAAACCCATCTTTCCCAAATGGGTAAACTCACATTTTTCTCTAATTTTTTAAAAGACCAAAAATGATGTTTAAAATTTTTAGAACCAATAAAGGCCCCTTGTATTGGAATAATTTCACATTGATTATCTATGTTACTCGACACATCATGACATGAAAATAATAGACCTCAAGGAGACCTTTGGGCCTCCTTTCAAGAGAGGATGGATGAACGACCATTCCACCTAATATTGGTGTGATAAATCACCCATCAATAATTTAGAAGTGTGAATCAAAGTAGGGATGAGCTTATGTTATTTGGAATAATGAATATGAATATTTAGTAATCATTAGTTGCTTAGAGGGATGGGTCATCCACATAGAAGTGAAGTAATGATGGTCAAGTACCATGGAATTGAGCATGAGCTAAGTGTGTATAAGGAGTGGTCACAAGTGAAATATTTTATCATTAATTTTTAATTTATGTGTATACAACTAGTTCATTACTTACCCATAAAAGACACAAAGGTTTCTTATATAGGAAAATTAAGAGGTGAGTGCGAGATGATTATTAGTGATATAAAAGGTTGAACTATTATTTTGGTATGACTAATCCTTCTCATAAAAGTTAGGATAAATACCACATTAAATGTGCATATTGACAATACGGTGCACATAATACATCTGACCTTAACAAAACTACCTAAGGTGGAATCAATTTAGAGTGAGAATATGACACATACCAAATTTTACATTAGTTTATCACCTATAATCATTGATTTAGTTTTCAAATAATTTTGCAACTATGATTGCATTAGGATATCAAACAAATATTACATTAGTTTGTCAAATATTTGTTAAGGATTTTTTTCATATTTAGTATTTATCACATTAGTTTTTGAAATAATTCATTTACCTTATTTATGCTGTCACACTTTGCAATTGATAGGCATATATGTAAAATGTTACAACACACATCAAAATTTACTTGAAGGAAACCAAATTAATATTAATAATGGACATTAATAAGACATCTCAAAAAATGATATGCCCCTTCAAGGTTTAAGAAAAATACAATATTATGCATAAATTACAAACATTCTAATGCAATCTCAGTGGAAAAATGTGGAAACATAGAGAAGGCACATGAATTGTTTAAAATTTTATAATACTCATATGTTGTTCCATTAATAGAAACATCTATAACATATAAAACCTTAACAAAAAATACTTATAGTTACATCTCAAAAAACTATCATGTATGCTCATTCAAGGTTTAATATGTTATAGAATTTTATAAACTATAAGAAAAGTATGATCCTTACCATAAGTCTAATTTTACTAACAATCATTTCATAATGCTAAGAACCTTGCCTTTTCAAAATAAATAGATAAATTCTCAAAATATCTCATTATAGTCCATGTGACCACATTTATTTCAAACATTTTTTTAGTCATTGCACATTTTCAAACAATTTATTGAAATTTGGGTCAAAGTTTAACAAAATATTGTAGAAAGGAAGCAATGAAATAATGAACATACATGAAATTAAAATTTACAAATAAATATTTAATCATGTCAAGATTACCACTTTGAAATAAACATTACCAAAAATATTATATAACAATAAGATATGTTATCCTCATTTTATTTGTATGTATAATGATTTAGTGAAGGGAATAAATAAAGTTTTAGTCATATCAGAGAAGTAGGGAGTCGATTTGATAAAGGATGATATATATCATAAAAAAATATAGGCAGCGATAAAACACTTTGGAAATAACTCCCAACCATGTATGAATTATTTGATAAATGACCCTCATATCTCATTGTATTGAACTCACTGATTATACAATATGCAAATCATGTTTAAACAAGGATAACCTAAAATATAAATAAATTGAGCACTATTAAATATTTGAACGCAAAAATTTATATTTTAATAAAATTAGAACAATTATATCTTAAAATTGAATTATTTTTCCAACGACATTTTTTCCCCTAGCATAATAAATGGTTGAATTAGTTTTTGTCATTGATCACTCAATATAAAATTGATTACACATGTTTAAGATATATATTTTTTGTGATAAAATATTTGATACCAATGAAACATATATGTGAAAGATAAGTAGTCCATCTGATCACTTTTCACTCAGACACTCTCAAATAGGGCATGCACATTGTGAAAGTGAAATAAGAGGTTTCAGAAAAAAAAAAAGATGGAATATAATAAATACAAGTGACATGATTGGTTCATTATTTTTATACTCCATATTCTCTTTGAAACTATAATATCATAGGGTATAATACAAACTATGATGCTCATCTTAGTATCCTAACCTCAAAAATTAAGAGCATCATTAGTTTTTTAATGTGAAGGCCTATGAGTAACATCTACTAAAGTTAGTAATAATCCTTTGAAGGTCCAATCTCTTTGTCTTCAACCTATAAAATAAAACACCACTAAAAACATCTATAATTTAAAAAGATACAAAACTCATGAAATAATGATCATATATGAAATTAAAGCTTACAAATAAATGTTTTATCATTTCAAGATAGTTTCTTAAAAATAAACTTGACAAACATACAATATGCCAAAGGTGTTAGTAAATAAAGATAAGAAATGATCTCCTCATCTTATTTGCATGTTTAATTATTCAATGAATATAATTAAAAAAACCTTTCAATCATTTGAGGAAACTAACTGAAATCATCATCCCTTACATGAAACTCATTGAAATAATAAATTCTATAGAAAAAATCCAACCATGTAAGGATTGTTTGATATCAAAGCTAAGTTAAATAAGTACAAAATTTCTAGATGGGTATGGAAAACCCCACATCAAAAAACATATTCAAAATAAATAATATGACACATTCAAAAATATATTATTTTTTATGAGAAAATGTTTGTTGCATGAGGACCTAATTTCTTAGGCTATGATATCGACAATAAGCTCGAAATGATTTTGGAAAATAAATCAAGGATTTACACCCAATGGTTTATGAATTGGACAACATCTCAAACATTAAAATTGACTATTTATATTGTTATGTTATTTAATTATTAAACATTAAGTGTACATTATCAATTTATTTTTCCAAACCCTTGTTGAATTGGTTGTCGATACCAAGGCATGAGCACTTAGATCCCCATTGAGAAGGCATTTCCTTAATAGAAACAATTTATATTGAATTATTTCTTATTAAATCTTTTGACTACATTTTTGATGTGGGTTTTCTCCACTCGTATATAAAAATCATGCACTTCTCTAACATAATTTTGATATTTGCTCTAGCAATAACCATTATCATCTTTGTAAAAACTATCAAGTACAATTATTCAAAGTTTAGTATCTAATTTAATAACCACAATTGGTAAAGTACCTAGATTTCATACATATCCTTATATATAAAACCTAATACATTATGATGTAATGTATATTCATGAATGTAATCTCAGTTGAAAAATGTGGCATCATAGAGAAGGCATGTGAATTGTTTGAAAATATATAATATTTCATTAAAAGAGTTTATCAAACCTTTTTCACTATTCATGGACTACAATAATTACTATATATGTAAAAAATGTTGTTTTATTTATTTTAATTAAGGTTTTATCATATGTGGGTCATCCTTGATATACCTATGCTTTGAATATCCTCTAGTCATTATATATTTAGTTAAAGTATGTTCTATAGGGATTCATTCATTAGAATAATTTGAGGGCATCCTTGTAACATACCCTTTAATGAATTGTTCACATGTTTTGTGTATGCTCCCTTTATATGCATCCTAGAATATTTTTAGAAATTAATGCAATGATTAAATTATAATACAATGAAATATGTGAGTTGACACTTAGTTTTCATAAAACATAACTAAATATCCTAAGCCAATCATTGATGTACATGTGATTCCATTTTTTTAAACAAGTTAAAACATTCACGTGTTGCTGTATTGAGAGAAACATCAACAACACATAAAACATTAATAAATAAAAAAGTAATTAAGTACATATTCTAGAACATGCAATTTAGTTAATCTATCCATGCACATTTCATAAAAAATAAAGATATCATCCACTACTATAATTTGGAGACATTAGATGGACTAAGAGTACTTGATGTTTAGATATTTCCATGATAAATCATTTAAGGAAAAAAATCACTATTACAAGTGGAATTGAGAGAGGAAAGGATATCTATGGAGGATTAGGAAAACTTTTATAGAAGGAAAATTACCTTTCCTTAGTCATAGAGAGAGGCTGGTAGAGGGAAGTGATGTTGGATGCAAGGGGAATGTTTTTTGAAATAGAAGCCTAAAGTTATCTCAAAAATAAGAAAACAAAGATTATATAGAGGAATCATGATCAATTTTTCACTCCTAGAAATGACATTTAGGAGGTGAAAAATTGGATAAAATATTTAAAATGATAAAGAGGGATACAAACCCATTCAAATATTATGTTTACATTCATATAAATATGGTTGTAAAGGATCATGGGGAGGAGATAGTGAATAGAGAGACTAATAGGTCACCCATAAATTTGGGTAAAGAATTGGAGCTCTTGTTAAAAGATAAAATGAGACTTCTAGGGGTCAAAGTAATATAATTTCAAGAGGAGGAGGATTCCTAAAAAAATAAAGAAGTAGGTAGATAAAATCAAAATAAGAATGAAGTAATAGAAGTAGAAGAAAAATTGGGCAAATTAAAAATAATTTTAAAGGACAAGTTTGTTGACAGTGATTTTTTTATGTCAACAAAATCAACCCATTCTAATATTGTGAAAGTTGAGGTGGAATTGTGCTAGTTTAATCTTAGGGACCTATGGGTTAAGAACTATTTCTAAGGCATGCAAAGGGTCTTTTAAGTTCTAGGAAAGGATAAGTTAAATGATAAATCACAATCACAGTTATCATATTTTCAAAAAATCAATCAAACACTTTAAATCAATATGTCAAATGTATTATTATGTCTTTCAATATGTTTAATCAATCTTGATTTAGATGAAAACTATATCTATCCTATCTAGTGGAGTAATTCCTATGGATGAGGAAATCTCTTGAAGTGAAGAATGTTATGATTCATATTATATGCTAATCTCAGTCAAATATATATCTCTATAAAGTCTCTTTATTGATACACTAAGTGAAAATAAAAGAAACAAAAGAAATTGAAAGAAAAGAAAACAAACGAAACATGAAAGCCAAAATAGAAAAAAACTAATTATGACCAACATTGATTAGTATATAATCTAAATTGATTAGAAATCAAAGATTTAATGACCCAAGGTTAAAAAAGAAAAGAAAAATAAAAAACTAAACTATTATACTAGTAGTAAACAAACTAAAAAAAAAAAGTCAAACAAAAAAGACTAAACTAAAGATCCATAATGAAAGAAAGTAATAAGGGTAAATAACATAAATTAACAATATATCAAGAAACTAATTGTACTAAGAACTAATATGAGAAATGCAAAGAAAGATAACAATATAAATTAACTAAACAAAAAGATAAATAAGGATAAAGTTAACTCAAATGGAGACAAAATAGAAATTTATGAGAAAATATAAATATTTCATGGCTATTTACAAATAACTCTCAGAAGAGTAATCAATGTATAAAGATAACCCAACTTTATGTCATAAGAGATACAAAATATTCATCATTATTTAGGTAGAGTACAAGTATTTTGCATATACGGCTGCTTGTTTATGTAATCATCAAATGAATTAATACTTGATCAACTTCAGATAATCAATTTATAAATTGAATAATAAATGTAGATATCCTTTTGTGATTTAAGCATGTTACTTCACCATTAGAGTATATATTATTTGGTCTTCCTATAGTGATATTCAATCTAAATGATATGTTATGGAAAAAATGTAGTATGAAACTTGTAATCAAAGATCTCTTGTGCTTGTAGATGTTTCTCCCTTGAAAATATCATTCAAGTCTCCTTCAAAATACTTATTTTAGAGGTAGTTATACTTTTTAATTTACAACTAACTTTTTATTAACTATTTATTAAAGTTGATTAAATTCAATAAAATAAAATTTATTTTAAAAAATAAGTTCATAACTTGAACTTATATTTAAGTAGATTCACAAGAGATTTATGAGATTTGAGGATAAAATAATTTAATAAAGACCATCTAAAACTTTTAATAGGTGGGGCCCACACTTAAAAATAACTTAAGTAATTATTTAATAAAATCATCATGCACATTAAACTATTATAATGACTAGGCTAGATGTTTTAATCCATTATTTTTTATTTAAATTTATCTATCTTAATCTTAAAATTAAAAATAATCATATTACATTGAAAAATATCAATATCAACAAACTAAAATTGGTAACTATATCAAAATCTACCCAACCAATGGCATAACCCCTGTTTCCAATAGAACCCTAGATGTCATAGAACTAGAAGCTATGATGAACCCTAAAAATTATTTATCCTTCACTGAAGTAGTATCTCACAAGATATATCTAAAAGAAGATCCCATACCTCTCAAATCTACATCTTCTGACCCTATTGTGACCTTTGATGAGGAGATTAGACCAGTGATCAGATCATAAACATTCTTCTCAGCCAAAGGTCTCATCTGCATGTTCATGGATTCTTGGCCAAAACTCTAAGAGCCGCACTCCTGGATCTTGTATCACTAGTAACTCCTTTTAATAGGTACTCTGGATATTTACCCTTGTGCAAAAATTTTCTTTATTATTGTATTTCACAACATTGAAGACAAAGAAGAAATTTAAAATAATTTTTAGTGCTTGAACCGCCACCCCCTAGTCATCAAACCATGACAACCTACCTTCAACACCCTCATATAACCACTCAATGTTAAACCCATTTGGATTTGCCTACCTCATCTTCCTTTTTATTTTTGGATTGAATCTAGTCTAAAAGCTATTAGTAATTCACTAGATGATTACCTAAAAATGCATCTAGATACTGATCATTTTTATCACACTACTTTTACCATAATTTTGGTGAATATTGACACATCCAAGACTTTGCTATAAAATTTCACTTTAAAATTTGGGGACCACTCTTGGTCCCAATGTATGGATTATGAAGATTTAATATTTTGTTATCTTAGTTGTTTTAATACATGCCACTTAACCAAAAACTACAGTTCCATTAAAAAAAATGAAGGAACCCTCTTGGTGGAAAGACTATAACCTTGACCTTCTATAGGTGGATGCTAAAGAAAATTCAGATGGTTCTGATAAAGAGTCACCTTTGGAAGATCTTGAACCCTTTGTTCTAAATGAGGACCTTAAAAATTCCTCCTCAATCTAACGATGTTCTACTAAAAGACCTAAACTCTCCAAGGAAATCCATGAACATGGTAGTCCCCTTCTAACTAGTCTCTTCCTCTGATTAAATCCCATATTTAAAATTATCTAGGGTAGAAACATCCAAGGACCTAGCAATAGAAGACAAATCCTAACCCTATGTTGTTACAAAATATAAGGAAGGCTAGATAAAGGTTTAGAAAAAGAAAAAGGTAGTGAAGCAATATTACAACCATCATGTATGACCCTCTACTCAAGGGAAATCTAGGTAGAAACTCTTGGCTTAGAGGGACTCAAAATAAAACCACAAAAGATAGTTATTGAAGGTAGAAAGTAAGTGGAAGATTGTTGAAAATGCATAGAAATTGATTAGACAAAACAACTAGTTGTTTTATCTTGTTAGTTGTATTTGACATGTTATTATGCTTGCCCCATTACCAAAGGTAGAGGCATTATTTTTGTGCATAAATGATTCATCTTTCTCTCCTTTGTATTAAGTTTTAGGATATTCAAAACTTGTAACTTTTACCCTATCAAATAAAAAACTATATCAAAATCTGCATGACACAATCTAGCTAAAAGTAGATATGCTGACATCTAAAAAACTGTGTATCATAATCAACCAATCAACTAAAATAAAGCACTGTATGCAAAAAAAATTAAAAAATCTAAAGAATTTTATAGATCAAATATCAAAATACAACTATTTATTATCAAAATATTTATCTAAAACCATGTCTATCAATGGTTACCCCTGATCAATCTAGTAGTTTGTGTATTTTAGTGGCAAGGCTAAAAAATCCACCACATTCATTCCACTAGATTCATTATCGACTTCAATATTGATTATATTAATTATATTCATTATCAAAGGATATGAAGAAGAGTCTCTAATGCATTTATGACTCAACAAGGTGACATTATTTTAGATATCTAATAGACTTGGAAACACATAAACAAGATTAACATTGATTTTAGGATATAACTTAGTGTTTTGAGGTACAATATCAATATTTATCATAGTTTCATTAAAAGTAGTATGCATTTTTTATAGGAAACACTTTTTGAACTGCATCCAAAAGGACAAGATCACCAACTACCTCATCTTATTACTCTATATATGTTATTTACACAGAGATTTAGTAGCTCATGGGAGAAAATTAAAAACATTCCAAAAGTCAGGGTCATGTGCATAGAAATGTAAAGTGGCTTTGGTTCCATGATGAAAAGGTTGAGGAAACACATTAGAATCCCTTCAACCCCAAAAATATCTACCATGTTAACTATTGTGGGAAGGAATTTCATTATTTTTCCGCTGACCTTCTCCACCCCAAACATTTTTATCCATGCTCATAGAACCTTGGCTCCATCCAAATTTTATATATATATTTTAGAATGAAAATAAAATGAGATACTTATATCATTTAAAATCATTTTCAAATTGTTGCACATTTTAGATTTGTAATTTATACTAAAAATGATGAATTAAATCAATAATGCAACCTTTTCATACATAAATGAAATTAGAAAACTAAAATTATTCATTGAAACCAAATTCAATGAATAAATTATTCATCTTTATATTATATTCAAAACCAATCCTTATCAATGCTAAAATGAAAATAATATAACTAATTCGAGGCATAAGCAAATTGATAACTAATAAAATATTACAAATCCAATTGTATGCCAAATTTGAGATTGAAACCAAATGGTGTTTATATCTCTCAAGTATAGAACATAAAATGGATAAATGATTCTCCCTCCAAAACAAGATTCCCTAAACAAAATTAAACTGCCATGTGCCTCTAGAACAAATTGAAACTCAATCAATATTTGAGAATAAAATAAATGAAATCCCATTAAATATTAGACTATCAACAAAACATTAATTCCATCTTAGATTACATTATACTCAAGATGATCTTTGAATTCAAAAAATCATTATGACCAGATGCTAGCAAAATGAACCCACAAAACAACACTTCTTCCAAACATCCATGTTAGGTTCAATAAATCATAGAACAACAAAAAAAAAAAGTAATGTGTTTAAAAACTAAGTTCTCACATGATAATTGTATGTGATCTTCATCTTAACCTTATCAACTATGTATACATGCTTTTTCAAACTATCTCAAATATTTAAAAACTAAATTATCAATACTGAATGAATCAAGAAATTAACTCCAACTAGTCAAAACACCAACATATAATTTCTCAAAATTTCTCCAAATCTTGTTAGCATAAGCTTCAAGAAACAATCCTCTCAAAATTATCCTCGTTTAATCCTCTCAAAATTATCCTCATTCAACCCTCTCAAAATTATCCTCATTCAAAATCACTAAAATGTAATTATTTCTATTCGAGGAACATAATTAAATTATAAGACAATAAAATTACACATGTATCCTACCTTGAATTTAAAAACATAAAAGGAATAATATAAATTTGTCAAAACCATTCAAGAACAACTCAAAATAATCAAAGACTAACAAATCATCTGCATGCAACCACATCAAACAAGAACAACCAACTCGATAACCCAAAATTTCTCCTATAACTATATGTTCCAAACAATAAGATTACCATATGTATATATATGCAAAACCAAT
The DNA here is from genome assembly GCA_037957365.1 of Torreya grandis. Lineage (NCBI taxonomy): Eukaryota > Viridiplantae > Streptophyta > Pinopsida > Cupressales > Taxaceae > Torreya > Torreya grandis. Next base: position 127,271 of record JARHVA010000810.1, on the reverse strand, counting down.
AAGTATATAAAGATTTTGCTTGAAATAAAACTATTAAACCCAACAAACTATATATCCATATGAAAAATCCTCTTGAGAAACTATATTAAAAGATCAACTAGGTGCTCAAACAAACACAACTTTAGAACTCAAAGAGCAAATATTTTGAGAAGAAGTGAACAAGAGCCAATAAAATGTTTGCATGCAACTATCTCAAACAAAATATCACCAACCATATAACAATTTTTTATTTTTTTCACTTTCGTGTTAAACAACTGAACTATCATGATTCGAACAATGATTCATTTTATTATGAAATAACCCAAGAGATGAATTATACTTGAAATCATGATTTGAGCCTTGTTTAATATTCTCAAACCTTATAGCAACTAAAATTCTAGGATATCATTTAGTGTGAGCTTACTACTAGTTATCAAAACTATCTACACCACTTATTTCAGCAAGACAAAAAATTTGAAGGATTTTTAGAGAATAGATTTCACAAGAGCTTTTTTAACCAAATATAATACTGGTAACTACTTTCACGATGACCCTAAAACACTAAGCACATTAAATTCATGTAATCATGCCAATTGGAATGTTATTTCACTAGCTGCTAAACCACCCACTATGTTTAACAACTCTTTAGTGATTCCACCAAATTTGGTGATGCATAAATGCCTTCGCTTAAATTCACTAAATTTAACCAACTTTAGCAAAAAAAACGTATGGAATCAAGTTAGCCAGCATATTACCAAAGTCCCATCGCCAAACAAGTTTGATAGACCATAAAATTTAACACCAAAGGATGCATTAAATGTGATATGGCTGGAATCAATTAAATTGTAGTCTATATTATGTTACATCTTCTTAGTTTACATGCAGACTTGCCTCATCAAATACCTTCAAAATATATGAACTAAAATATAGCATATTAATGTACTATTCTGGTTCTAGTATACCCATGTATGAAAATGAATTTTAAGCATAAAACATAGTCCATATGATAAATATAATAACATAAATATTATGTTACCATATGAAATGTGCAATTTCATAGCAAGGTTCATATGTTATACAATGTATGCCAAGGATTTTAAAAAACTATTCAAGTGACTAAGAAACTTGTTCTGCAATGCAAGCTTAACATCTCATTATAATACATAGAATAATCTAGGTCTTGAATTTATGACTAAATTAGGGTTTCCAATTTGTATCAAATGAAAACAACTAAAACTTGTTTCATCAAAACCAAAGTAATTTTGAAAGTGTACCAACAATCACATACATATGAACTTATTTTCAATTAAGAATGAATATATCAATCTGTGCCATTTTAAATGACCAAGGGTGGTATCTCATGCACCTAACACTTCCCAATGCATTGGAAGGTAAAATATAGTCTATGATTAAAGTTATAAAGTTATAATAGTAACCGATGAAAACCCGGTGAAAGTCAAAAGATCAAGAGTCAAAGGATGTTTCAAAGACAACAAAACAAAATTTTTTTATCTTTATTCTATTATACATTATTGAATTGTATTGCCAAATAAAATTGAAAAGCTGAAACTGGAAGAAAATGCTACCATTTGTCATTTTTGAATGAGTAGTTTGAGATCACTCATCACTTATCACTTGTGAATTATGAGATTTTAGACCATGATTTTTTATATAAGTGCATAATCATTTATTATAGGAATAATTTATAAAAAATACAATATATGAGACTAATCATTATTACTATGTAAGTATTATTCACATTTATTAATGATTTAAATGTAGGTATCAACTTAAAATAATTTATATATAGTCATAAATAATATTCAATCACATTTAAATAATAAAGTGATGATTAAGTATTTAAATCAAGTTGACTCCCACCATGAATTTTTTAAATAATATTGTACAATCAACCATGATATGACAAAAAGATTAATATTTGAAAATTTAAATTGGGGTATTGAAAATCGTGATAATAAATTCTTTGTGAAACATTAAACACAAGAAATGAGAAAGTTGGGAATCAAAAGCATAAATAAAGGGATAGGGGATGAAAGTAAAATAGTCAAACATTCCCTTAGGATCCAAGGTTCTGCAAGATGCATGTTCCAACCATCAATAGGACCCACAAGGACCTAAAGAGGAAGATCTAGAAAAGACAAAATATTGTTGGATACCTAGGTTGATGTGGATAACGAGCAACAAAAAAAATCAATGATATGATATTGGGTGGAAGGGAGAAACCTTCCAACGAGGTGCCATGAAAATCATAATTTGGAATGTTAGAGGCCTAAATGCCTTTGAGAAATATTTAATTCTAAGATGATTGGTTGAGGAGAAAAAACCAAATATCCTTTTATTGTTAGAAAACAAAATTAGTAAAAAACAATTTGAATCCTCTATGAAAATGATGTGGAAGAACTATGAATGAATTAATATAAAAGTAGAGGAATCAATACGTGGAATATATATTATATGGAACCCAATAATTTTTTTATTGTAATGCGATTTTAAAATTCCCCAATCTCATCAATGAATATATTATGGAAATAAAAGGAAAAACTAATTTTATTTTATTTAATGTATATGGCCCAATAAACATATAAGGGAAATTTGATTCCTAAAAATCAATTACCCTAATGGGGGATTATGATAAATAGAATGGGTCTAAGGTAGGGAATTTAATTCTATCTTAAAATCATCTAAAAAGTGATGCAAATATACACTCATTTCATAGGTTGTGTGACTTTAATGTATTTTTTTATTATTAAAAAATAAGGACTAATTGATTTGGTAATCAAGAGATAATATTTACATGGAATAATAAAGGTCATAGGATGAAATAACTTTGGAGATATTATATAGGTTCTTTATAAATTTAAAGCTAATAAACAAGGGAATATACTTTGCAATGGAAGTCATCCAATAGAAGCTATTGAAGGAGATGAAAAAAACTCATAGGAATACCTTTCAAATTTGAGTTGATTTGGTTCCATGATCCTAATTTTAATGTAACTTAAAAAAAGTATAGATGATTGATATCAAAGGTTCAAATTGCTTCGCTCTTACTCAAAATCTAAAAGTAGTAAAAGAAGAGCGAAGGAATGGAACATTGAGAAAATTTGAAACATCTTTGAATCTGAAGTATATGATTTTGAAATACGTATTGATCAAGGAGAATGAAATAATGAATTAATAGATATGGAAAAGTGTATTATAATTTAAAAATAAAATATCATCAAAAAATAAGAAATATTTTGGAAGAAAAAATCAATACTGAGATTGTTGTAAGATGGTGATTGAAATACAAAAAAATTCATCTCTCCACAATTTTCAAAAGAAATAAAAATATAATTGATAATATAACCACAATATAAGGGAATACTTTGGAGGAGTTTAGTGAGATTATAAAGGAAAAATATATTTTATATAATATAACCTAATCATACCAAAAAAAGAAGTAAACAAGAGGGTAGACCAAGAGTGGGTTGCTGTAAAAATACCACTAGTAATAATTAAGGCAATGAATCAGAATTTGATGGCTTCAGTGATGTAGGTGAAGGAAAATAATGAGGTATTTAGCGTGGGCATAAAAAAACCCTAGACTAGATAAGTTTAAGATTGATATTTTTTGTTGTTGGGATCCTATGTAAGATATGTAATTAATGATGTGGAAAATGTATGAAACATAGAAACATCTTAAAAGAATGAAATAATATTTGTTTAGAATTGAATCCAAAGAAATAATAATATCTATTTTTTTACTCTTTTAGACATATCTATATGATTTTTTTTATAAAATTTTCACCAAGGTATGTAAAATAGGTTTACAATGTCTAGAATAAATGCTATTTGAAGAATGGGTTGGATTTGTAATAGGATGTAATTTTTTAGATGTAATCCTCACTATCCATAAAGCCATCCACTCCCTAAGCCATAGTAGAAGAGCATGTGTTCTTATTAAAATTTACATGGTTAAGGCATATGATAGGGTCAATTATAATTTTTTGGATTTAGTGCTATGAACAAATGGCTTTAATGAAGTATGGAGGAAGTGGGCATGAAATTGCATCTTAAACCCATATATTTCTATGTTGATAAATGAAACACTTGAGAAATTAATATAGAGTTTTAAATTAGGGGAATATAATGTTCTCATATCTATTTATCATCATGGTTAATGTGCTTGGAAGATCAATCAAATCAACCATTCATAATGGAGAACTTTAAAAATTAATTTGAATTTAGAAAGCATAGAGTACTTGGATTTTTTGGATGACATAATGTTACAGGGCATCCATCAAAAAAATAAGAAAAAGAAATCAAGGAAATATTAAATAAATATGACAAGGTTATTGGAAAAAAAAGTTAGACCCTATAAATTAAAGATATATTTCATCATTGTCTCAAATGAGGTATAAGTCAAGATAAAATTGATTATTGGGTTTGAGGGAGACATTTATAAAGAAACATTTAGGAAAGCTACTTTTTGTTGGAAAATGCACTTCTAGATCCTAGAAATCTATAGTCTAATAAATGTCAAATAAATTATTAGATTGGGAAGGTAAGTGGTTTTCCTAGCTGAAAGATCCCAACTAATACAATCATCTCCAAGACATTCCCATGTAATTTTTATACCTTTTTAGAGTTTCTACAAAAATCATTGAAGGAATCATGAAATTTAGAAATAAATTTATGTGGAGTGGATAAAAGGATTAGAGGAATATGTTGAGGTTTTAAAATATGCACATAAAACTTATAACACCACATATGTGAACCCAATAAATATCATCCACTTCCTACGTTGGCCTATCAATCAAGGTTCACCACTTAAGTACTCATGTGAAGCATAAAGATAGATTATAGGGTCTTGATTAGTTAGGGACAAAGAAAAAACATAAATGTGGTCAACCATTCTAAAAGTAGTTAACATATACCAAAATTACAAAGTAGTTAACATACACTTGGTGAATTTTAATCTCAGATAAGGTAATATTACCAATAACTCATTTCATACCTATTTATATAGGGATATGGCCATTTTCAATCTGCTAAACCTACCTAAGGGATGTCTTATCACATAACACCACTAGAGAGGGTTAAAAATCCTTTAGTCAAGTAGCACCACATAATAACCCTAATTAGGCCTATAATACATAAAATAAATCTAATTTAGTGCTCACCAAAACATGTGGCATAAAGGGGGATAATTAACACCAAAAAACACAATCAAGCAAAGAAAACTATACTCAAGCCAATGCAATGGTAAACTAAGCAAGGAGTCAAACACTCAACCTATTACTTTGTGCAATATATATCTACCAATTGAAAGACTAAAAGTTAAAAATACTTAGCTTTGGACAAACCTGTCATGCCTCAATCTCTCCCTTAGCCAATGGTTATTTTCAAGAGGTTATTATGTATTTGTAAGGATCACACTATATAAATCAATACTAGGGTAAAATACTCCTACTTTTCATCGAATACTTTCCCACAAGACAAACTATCTTCCTTCTAAGGTAGAACCCTAAGTAATGAAAGTGTAGAATTAGTAGAATTATGAGATATAACAATGCAAAATGAATGTTATTCTCTATTGGATTGAAATGAAGGTGTTATTTATTGATAAATATTGACCCTAAACCATTTCAAAGATTTAGCCAACATGATTAACCAAATTTATTTTGTTAGGTAGAAAAAGTAGTCGTTAGGTCTCTAACTAGGTCAACCAGGCTGACTTAGTTCCATAACCTGTGTTAAATCCCAAACAAGATCAACTTGTCTAGCTTAGTAAAAAAATGAATAAAAATGGTGTTTACTTAGTAATGGGATATTTTGAAAGGGTAATTTCTTAGAGAAGTGGGTAAATGGATCTTAGTTACTTAGGGAGATGGATAAAAAGTGACTTGTAGTGGTTTTAGGTATTGGTATAAGAACTAACAATATTGTGAAGCACCAAAGGTATGCCACCCCTTTCTCAATGCACCATTTGAGGCATGTACTAAGAGATATTGAATCTTGATGGGTTATTGCAAGAGAGAAAGCTTCAGTAAATGATAAAGTTTAAAAATATTGTGTATACACAAAGATATTATCTAGATATAAACAAACATTGCATACATGCATTACCATTTAGTACTAAAAAATATATTCTATATAAGATAATCAAATTCATTTGTAGTATTCTATAAAGTACATCAACATTTATATATTACAAAAACACATTAAATATCCATTAATGGTAGCTTCATACACAAATATTACACTTAATACTCAAAACATCCCAACCTCATCTGAACTGAAGCAATTAAACATTGAAATGTGATTTATTATTAACAAACCCAACCTTGTTCTCAATGTAAGCTCATAACTCTAAAGATACATTTATTCATATCATAATGGTCTCTCCCCATGATCTTTGTTTTGTGGCTCCTTTATTTTTACCTAGCAAGTCTTAGAGTTTTACTAAGATATACATGTTTAGATACTACATTTCTTCCATGTAATTTTCATACACAAAGATACCATTGGTGTTCTACATTCACATGGTTTTTATATCTTACACACATCATAGCTTAGATAAAAACATAATTTCCTTTACAATTAAACTTTTTGCATGGATGTACTTTCATGTGACTACTTCATATAGTTATGCATGCATGAAACCTTACCAAATAAAAAAGGTAATCCTTTATTGAATTTTATTTTAACCAATGATGCTTGTAGGAACTTATCCTTATCCATAATTGGGGGTCAACATATCCCCACATTGAATATCTTGTCCATCATTAGACAAGTTGGTGTTGTCCCAATGAATTTTCAAAATATTCATACCCTTGTTTATGAAATTATTATTAAAAATCACCCCAACCCTATATAATGACCATGAATTGTGTAATGTTTCTAGCAATTCACAAAGAAAAGCCTCTATTTTGACAATTTGTTTTGGCACAATCAATATCATTTTTTTAATCTATTGGAAATATAGGAGGTGTCCATAATGTGCCTTCCTTTTTTTAATGTACTATAACTATATAAGGTGGCCACTATGTGTTTCTCATGCAATATATTCCTCATTGATTGCCTTCATTTTTACTCTCGTAAATGTATTCATTTTTTTACATTGATCCTAAAGTTATTCTTTTCTCTCCTCAATCTCATTGAGTGGATTTTATCTTTAAGCTTTATCCTTGAATGTGTAAATATTGGCCTCAAGTTATTTATGTTGGTTCTCTTCTTACAATAGCCTTGTGTTGATTATTTGTATGGTTTTACAAAATTATAAAATACCTTCTCTATTATTTTTGTCTTATCCTAAAAAGCATTTACAATTTTTCCAAAGCCTTAGTTTTTTATACATTTTTGTTGACTTCTCTATGATCTATTTCTCATAAACCTATTACATTATGGATTGTTCCTCTGCACTTTCTTTGCATAATATTTTTCTCACCAAAATTTCAAGGTGATCAATAAGATCCATTTTTCTTGTTTGGTGTCTAAAAGTAACACTATTTTTTACTTATTTATCTTCAAACACACACTTTATATCTTAGCCTACAACACTATTATATGTCACTCACCCAATTATAACTCATTCTATTTAGTTTAAAATTAGTGCTTATATGAGTATGCATTCAAGTTGTTCAATATGTTATTTCCCCCACCTCTATTGCTAAGCCAACCAATGATAACCTTGATCATTCCTCTATTGATAGTTTTGGTTCCATGGATACAATACTTATCTCTTCCTCTTATGATAATGGTTATTTTGGATTGAGGAACTCATATGGTAACTCAACTATCACATCTTCATTATGGGATTCAAACATCCATGATAGATGCCTTTTGATTTTTGAGGAGGAATTATCTTCTTGAGGCACATCCCACTCATATGGATTTTTTTTCTTGTTATTCAGTGGATGATTCTTACTCCTTAATGTTATTATTAGAGGACTCATGTTATTTTTACTCCTTATAGACAATGTTAATTGGTGACTTTATTATTCAGTCTCCTCCTTAATCTACTCCTGGAAGTTTTACCCTTGGCATTTTTACTTCCCTCAGTGTTGACTTGTGTCTCACCTTTGGTCTCTATTTGTGCAATCACATTTAAATATATACTTCATTGTGCATTACCTTCACCTTTATTTTATAGGGTTTCAACACTTTTCCCACCCCCACTTTGTGATTTCATCCCTATTAGAATATACTTTTGTTCTCCTAAGGTTGATACCATTTTTTCATGTTCTTCATCCTTTTGGTTTCTGGGGGCAGTTTTGAGTAGTCAAGCTCCTCTTTCTATTCATAAACAATCCCTTTTATCTTTTCACAAAAGATGGACTTTTTTTTCTTCTTTTCATTTGTGGTCTCATGTGTTCTTACCCTAGGGTATTATTTGTAGTTCTTTCTATTATCTCTTCATTTCCATTTATTTTGGTGGGCTCAAGTGCATAAGTTACTTACACTTAATATAATTAATATTCTCCACTAATGAGGGTTGTATAATATTATTGTCTTTTGAATATTAATCTGTAAAGGATAAATCTTTGTTTGGGTACTTGGATTGAAAATTCATTATGAGGTTGTATTTATTGATTTAAATAACCTCAACCTTCATATGTGAGATATTTTGTTTTATATTCAAGCCCATTTATACTTAATTAACTATGAATCTATATGAAAACTTGAGCCATCATGTCATTTTATCTAATAAACCCCTATCAAAGTTCCTTAATGTTTCATACCACTAGTCCATATTCTTGTGGTAAGTTAGGGTTACATGGATGGGGCTTGTAGTGCCTTGTATCTTGTGCATGGGAATCATTCTAAATTGGGAATATGAAAGGTACATTTGTAGGCCTTTCTAGGATCCTAATTTCATTACATAATACCAATATGAGTATTATCTCCATATAAAATTTCTTGTATTTAGATGTACCTTTGTTGTGTGCAAGTTTACTTATATAGAAATGTGGCCCATAAATTTGTGTTTTACACATTTTAATCTAATTTGGTGCATGAGGTATTCTAATTTATTTGAAGACAAGGTACATCAAGATTAAAAATTTAACTTTTTTATGATTATATGAGTCACCATTCATGTAGGTTGATCTTAAATTTTTTAAATTACCATACTATCTTACTCCTTTGGAATTTAAAATATTTTTATACTTCATCTACTTGGTTTTTCATGATATTCACCCATTTTTCTTCAACTTAGTATACCTTGTTATGTGATCATGTGTGATTTTCATCCTTTATCCTAATAATTAGAACCTAACCTTATGTACATGTAAAATAGAAAAATTAACCAATTGCTATATTTCCAAAAAATGTTAATTCCTAGATTTATAATACTCCATTATCATCCAATTTTATTTTTATGGTGGCATCCATAAGAGCCAATCCATTCCTTCTAGATTTTCTCATGTGTTTATATAATAATATAACTTAAACATATCTTTATAGTAGGTTTACCGATGTTTGAAATCATTGTTTCTATAATAATACATGTATGAGGTTATCACTTCATCACACTCCATAGTCTATAGAAATCTCATCATTGATGATGTGAATGAGTATTTTTACTTTCAGTTCTTCACTTTACTAGTTTTAATTATACATGGGGTTTCCTCCTTAATTACTAAGGTGTTCACACCCCCTATAATTCTTACTTATATTTCCTTATTATGTTTTTAATCCATCCCCTTAGTTGTATTCACATCTCTTGTATTATTATTATGTGTCATTTCCTCCACCTTTTTACTTGATTTCAATCCTCATGCTACTTATATAATATTATAACCCTTAGTTTCAACACTTAAAAATTCATAGTCATTAGCCCTAAAATGTGACTTATTATTTGTCATGATTAAATTACCCTTCTTTGACAAGATTTTATTGTTTCATAATTTTGCTTATGATATCAATTAAAATCTCCCAAATGGTGGTTGAAATCCTAAATGTATATGGAGAAATTTATGCACCATACCTTGAAACTACAACTTTTTCTTTACTTTATGGCTCTCCTTTGTTTGGCTCATTGTAAAACTTAAAGTTAAAAATGAGTGAATCCCAAGTGTCATATATAACATTATCATCTTTAATTTTTTAATCTATCTCTCTGCTACTTTTTCTTTTCATACCTCCACTTGTCATGTCATTATGGTGACTTCATCTCATACACAATTTCCATTATGAAATTACTTAAACCATTTTAATTTTGTTTTGATAATTATATTTATTTGCACTTGTAATTTTTCACACCCATTTCCCTATCTACCTCGTGTATTTAGATACTTAGTCATCTTTGTAATCATGTCTACTAAATCCTTGAATTTTCCTTCCTTGACATAGTCTTTTGAGTCTTTCCTTTCAAAAATTCCCCACACTAATTATGTGCATGAATATCTAGTGCATTCTTCCATTTATCCCATGTTACTTGCTTATTTTTCTCAATTAAAACCTAGTTTATTAAATAAATCATTACAAACCATTTATGTCCTTATTTGTCATGTGCCCTGTGCGAGAAACCTTTGTACCTAGGTTATTTTTTGATCTATCCTTATTGATGTAATTTACACTCTCTATGATTGAATATTTACCTATGCATACATAAAATTACACACAAACTCTCTTAGAGTGAAACTTCATCTTTATTTTTTTGTAAAATAAATGGTTATAAAATAATATGACATAACAAAAATGAATTAAAAGAAATATTGTTGTGTTAAAATTTCATTTTGATGGTGGCCTTATTGATGGTAATACTTATATAGGTTATATATGGTAGGGTTTGAGCCTAATTCCATTGAAATTCCTTAGGAATATTTTAACATCTAAAATGTACAACTTACATGTGCCACCTCCAAGATGTCATGGATTATAAACAACCCCATACATCTATTATGGATTTTTATTAGGTGTTTGGCATACCTTGAATCATATATTAACATGTGCAAACCCTTAAGTATAACCTTATCCTTGATGTTATTATAACGTTAAATATTATACCTTGAAGTTTTCACCCCTTGGTTCCTTCTTTACACTATTCACTTCTAATCAAACTTCACATGATATTTTATCCTTTTATCCAAATATTGTCTAGTGTAAAAACATTATGCACTAAAGTATGTTCATGCCTTATTCATTTTTAATAAAAACTTGGGATTGAAGTAACATATATAAGATAAATTACTTTATATGATTTAAATATTAATGCATATTGGGACCAATCATGTAAGAATATATAAAATAGTATACTTTTAAAATATTATCATTGATAAATATGCTTAAATATTACATGAATAATCAATCTAATTTTCATTAGACATAACAAATTAAAATACAAGTTAAAATGTCAAGATTATCTCCACCACATGATTAATATCTATAAATACAATAGGTGAAACATTTTATAATCTTATCCATTAGGCCACCAGTATACTCATTGCACCATTGAACAAATGGAAATGGACATGGGTCTTGCCACACTAGAAGGGTCCAATGACACAATTTCAAAATCTACTAAAAAAAAATTTCAAAGTAGAGTTTTGTTATTAGATAAGGGAAAGTATATGGGGCTTACAAATTAAACAAATCCCACCAATTATATTATGAAAAGGTATTATTCCATTAGGTGAAGGAAAATGATGGTGGAACCACCAAAAATAAAATGAATGGAACATTACCAAGGATTACTTAGTAATTTGTCAAAAGCATTGTTTCACCATTAGAATTTTTTAAAAAGGAATAGAGCCTAATATGTTAAAAGGAACCAATAGTGCATCAATGAGACTTATTAATCAAGTTGTCAACCTATGCATTATTCCATTAGATGAAATAAACCATGCATAAGACTTGCCACATACAATAAACCAATGTCTCATCTCTTATATCTTGCCATAACTAACTATGCTCCAAAAATATGCTAACCATTGATGTATAAAATATGACTATCTATATACCTCTAAATAAACACAGGTGAAAGAATATAGAGGCATCCATGATTTATTGTAGTGAATTTTTCATGCATTTTCACAAAGGTAACTAACATACACCAAGGTAAATTTACAATAAGCTAATCTTTCATGAAGATTAAAGATTTAATTCTTAGTGTTAACCTAGGCATAAATGTTATGAAAATTCCTAAAAAATGTAATTATAAGTGATGGAATTCATATCCCTTTATAAATGTAATGTCATGATAAAACTATTGTTAACTTTTATTTGCACAAAGATCACAAAGATAAAAATCAATGCACATGGCACAATAACTTATTTCCATATCTCTTCTCTGGTTATGGAAGTAATAATCTCCTTTGAGTAAAGGATTGATAATTTTTCTTTAGCTATAAATATGCATTAGTATAGGAAACAAAACTGGTTATATTTAGAGGTTATTAGTAAGAAGTAGTCCCACACTAAGTAGAGATACCATGTTTTGTTAGTTTTACATGTCTAACTAAGTGGACATAATAGGACATTAATAGGAACCAACATAGTCATATATAAATACAAATCATTCCTAAGGTTATACTCACTTGAAAATTTAAAGGACTTGGTCATCACCTTAAGAATCACTTAGAAAATTGAGAAATTAATTATCCTCTTTTTGATACATTATCAAAAAGGCACACACATATTAAAAACCTTCAAGGAGAAGTCCATATAATCAAATATGAATACACAATGTAAAATTTTCATGGTGCCAAATGTCAAAAGTAAAAGCATTGCATTGGATTATAGATTGATCAAAATGTTGCACACACACATAAGTGGAAGAACTATTAGGGTTTGAGACATATTCAGAGCATTGGAATGTAGGAAGAACTCATCCATTAACTAGGGAGTGGTTAGGGTTATCCAACATGTTGTCCTAAAAATTCTCATGGTTTAATTTCCCTAAATTTGGTATCAAAATGAAGTGTCAGTTATTAGGATTAAGTCTAAAATTTATTTGTGATGATCTAAGAAGAAAATATCTAGGTTACTATAAGTGTTTTTAAACTATGCTTTTGTGCCTAAAACACATAGTAGTCTAGGGTTAACCAATATTTCAAGCACGCTAAACACAAAAATGTGATTTAAAAGGTGGTGGTGTGACTTTACATCCATCACACCAACACAATTAGACTAGATCAATCCTATGGGTATGACATACATGAAGTCATGGCTAAGATAAACTAGGCTATAATATAGAGATTGTTGTTCCCATGAGGCTTGGTGAACACATATGTAGAGGTGTATTACACATGCATGGGAAGTTAGTGGCCTAATCATGTTGAATTAACCCTCAATGATTATGAATTAATTTCAAAGTGTCCAATTGGGTAAAAGTTTCTTTTGATCTTTGTACCTACATAGAGCCAAAGTTCTATTCATGTACATCAAGAAAAATATAGTCAAAACATTTTTTTCTTCAATCACTTCATGTTGATGTATGTTTTAAAGGATTTAGAGTATGTTTTGAGTATTTTTCACTCCAAGGGAAGATATTGGTACCTTGGGTACACCAAATTTTTGGTATGTTTTTATGTTTTTTTTGAAAATAATCTAGAGGTAATGCAATCATTTCATGACCATTGTGGTCTATTATCTACAACTGCACAAAATTTTCCTTATTCCAAATATGTGAAAAGCTTTGTTTTATTAATGGGGTATCCTTATGCATCACTAGGTCAACCAAAATAAAGTTTAAATACATGGGTTATGAACTTGTGTTGGCTCTATAAAATGACATCCCAGAGATCAGTGATTATTGGATTAGGCATTGAGAATTGGAAAAAATCCATAACAAGAAAAAAAAGGACAATCTCATGATGGTACATAAGAGATGTAGGTATAAACATGTGTAAAATGTCATGTTTTGAATCACCTTGATAAATTATACTTGTAATAATGCCACAAATGCTTAAAATATTGAAACTTTAATTACTCATTTCAAAATGCATCCTCACATGAGTATATCCTCTTTCAATAGAAAAGGATATGCAAAATCCCATATTATAATTGGTCCCTCATATGTGCACAAATCACATCTAAAATATTACCGGATTGATTATGTAGATGAATATGAAGTGCTAAGATGTGATTGGTGTTGATTAAATTTGAGTCAAATAAAAAATATTCAATGCCACTTGGGTACTAGAAGAAATTATAGATGACAAAATTCAATTGCTTAACCCATATTACACTAAGAGGGTCATATCCTCACATCTTATTTTAATATATTATTTTTCATGAGAGTTTATGTATTTGTATCTTCGATCCAAGATAGTGTTTGAAATATCAATGAAAATGTTAGATGAGAAACTTATAGAGTCCACTAGAGTTGGCAGCTCAAGGAGATCTAGAACCTTAATTACACCAAAACAAGCTCCCACATCAGTCCCAAAATCATCTAGAACATAAATTTATAGACACATATCTCACCCATCAATTGATTTAGGAGGTTGAGAAGATCCAAAGCAACTTAAGTCACTGAGTAAGACCTATGGGGAAAGAACATAATGAATAAATTGCAACCACAAATTTTTTTATAGTCCTCATTTCCCATAGGAGGTGATTCATATTTGTTGTTTGATAACACCACATAGAAATATATTTCCTATAGTCAAGGATTGGATCAATCGTAGTTTCAAGTTTTGTTACAAGTTATGCACCCTAGAAACCATACACTCCCCTTCTTCCAACTTCTCAAATTACATCCCTATCACATTATACAACACCAAAGAAACCTATTCTTCCATCCATTCTAACTGAGTCAAGAACATAGATGATGAGTTTAAATGACACTAATTTTTAGTAGATGTAACCATTTATTGGAAATAAGAAGAATGTAGTTGACATAAAGTTTCATGATTTTATTGATGTGGAAAACCTCCTTGTGACTCCTCCTCCAAATAAGGCCAAAACCATTCAAGGTTAGTGTTTGATTAATTCATTAATGAGTAAATGAAGATGTCTGATTATACCAAAAAAAGAGTCTTATTTTGTATATACAGTCATGAGAGTGATGTCAATAACCTAAAAAAAACTAAAAAAATAATGAACAAAAGGTATGAACAAGATGAACTAACCTAAGAATAGTTGCAAGATAAATTTCAACAACTTGTGGGTTATGTAATATACCTTATGAATCTATTAAAATATCTAATAAATCCCTAGGTGGATGCTCTAACCCAAGTCCCCAAGATTAGTAGAGAGGCTATCTTAACTAAAATTCGATATAATAATTATGAAAAAACATCTCACGTCTTGGGTTAAAAAATTTCTCTTAGATGGTCTAAAATACATTGAAGAGATGAAAAAATTATATGATAAGATTGAATATGAGAAAAACAAGGTCTATTAGCAAGATTGATGTCATCAAAATGAACTAAGCTTGTGGGAAAGTATGAAACGGGATATTGAAAAAATGTTGGACACATATGTAAAATTATTAGTCAAAGATGAGATTATTTGATAAGAGATAAAATTATCTCTCTTATGATTGGATAGAGAGAATTTGACACAAAATATAAATGATGAATAAATCATTGGATAATCTAAATAAGAAATAAAAAATTAGAGGAGAGAAGTTGACTGAAATATTCTCAAATTTGGGGAGCCTACACTATGAATTTCTTAAAGAATATGGTTATGGGTAGAATATACTAAATGAAATAAAGTAATCATCCAAAAACATAATCAAGAAATAAATATTCAAATAAGGATTTTTTAATGTTCCATCCATGAATATAATTAGTAAAATTCATGGCTCATTAAAGGAGTTGAATCCCCAATTGGTCAACTTGATTGACATCTTTAATATGACAATGATGATGATATCTGATACATGGTTGGTACACTATAATAATATAGTGATCCCAAAAGGAAATTTTATTGCTGAGATATTAAGAAGGTTCAAGATGTTCAAATATTTCTAACCAAATTGTCATCCCACCACCAACTCTATCCAAAATAGACTCTTCTTTTGAGAAAGCATCTTAGGGATTCCTCCATCAAATTTCTAACTTGTTTTTATCCTATTTTTAGAAACCATATTTTTATTTTGGAAAATATGAAATATAAATATAAAAATAGAATAGGACAAAAAATGGGTATATGAAGGGTCAACCCATGCCCTCCATCTATAAATAAGAGAAATGATATTTTTACAGGGGCTGTTTGGTGTTCATTGTATCATTGGGAATAAAAAGTACATTTTATAAATTTGTGTCTTGTACTTTTATTTTTGTATGTGCTAGTCATAAGTTTAAAATGTATCTATTAATTCTTAAGAAATAATTGTTTCATTATTTCATTATCAAATTATGTTTAAAATTTCTCTTTTCATGCATATGATAAGATATGTATTTTCTTGTCCACGTGTGAACTTTCATCTTCATTATTTTTTGTTTTTATTTCAAAGGTAGGAAAAAAAATCAGTACAAGATTATATATGTAAATATTTAAATAGTTTTATTTTAAAAAAATGGAACCTCCCCTTAGAATAAATAATGTAATTTATTTCCTTCATTTTTG
Organism: Torreya grandis; assembly: GCA_037957365.1. Lineage (NCBI taxonomy): Eukaryota > Viridiplantae > Streptophyta > Pinopsida > Cupressales > Taxaceae > Torreya > Torreya grandis. The sequence goes on along the minus strand of JARHVA010000810.1, from coordinate 110,765 downwards.
CAAAATATACATATTTATCCTAGGGCCAAATATTTTGTAAAAAGTTTTTAGTGCTCACTATGGGACACATTTTAGGTGTTGTTGTGTTCCCACCAAAACCTATCACTCCACAATCCAAAACGTTGTCAAGGTGAGGTGTTATCCCTAATCACCAAGTTTTAGATAGGATAGAATCACTTTTATACAATTAAGTATGTCATATTGGCCAAAAATAAATTCATAAGGTTCAACAAATTTAGAGGTGCCTCTGACCCATTCTTCAAGTTACAAGAAAAGTCTAGTTTCAAACTTTTTCCTGAGAGAATAAGAACTAGTCCAACACCAAATGATTTTTTCTCTACCCAAATTATTTATCTCTAGAGACATATTTTTTAAGGTTTTCTTAGTTACACTATTACCCTAGTGTACATAGACCAGACCATTGGCTCCAAGTGCTTAGCATCATGAATTTACCAAGGGGTCAATAAAACATTTCCCCAAGTTTACTAGTGATGGGTAAAAACATCTTGATGATCACATAAAAGCCTTTTTATTTGCTTGTAGTATTCTGGGTGTGGAATATGAAGATGCATTAATTAGATTGTTCATTGAAACCCCTAATGGTTTCATCATTTTTAATATGGTTGTATTCAGAATTGGAATATGATGAGAACCAAATTTGAGGAAAGGTTAAAACCCATTGAATATGAGCATTCACTCTTGGCATAGATGGAAAAAATTAAAAAGGAACCTCATGAACCAATGAGAGACTTCATAACTACTTTTAATAAATAGGTCCATAAGATTTATTAATTTTTTTTCCTACTCTAGGAAATAAACAATGTTTCTTTGTAAATGCATAAACACCAAAAGTTAGTTTCTTATTATGTAAGAATAAAATTCAAAATCTATAAGAAACTCAAATTAAATATATTGAAATAGAATATGAATTAATTATGGTACAAAGCTTTAAAAGGACACATTCAAAATAAAAGGGCAAGTTGTAACAAATTTGCTAGTACAAAAGTTACAAAATGATCTATTGGATTTGAAGAAACACATCCTTTATTATCATCTAGCTATGCTTTATTAAGATGTGCATTTGAGACCATTTAATCCATAAAAAAATATGCATCCCTACATTCCAACTCCAAATCCAAAACTAACTATTAAGACAACTCCTACACAAATTAAATTTTCATATACTTGGCATGCTACTAATGATAATTATGGTTCCAAATAACTAAATAATTTGTGATTTCTAAAATTTATGCACCATGATGGAACCACCAAATGAAGGTGTTTAGGCTACTTTTGATCCTAAAATTTAGGAACCTGAAGGTGACTCCACTATGGGTTATCTAGAATTTGAACCCGATGAAGATGAACATGATGAAAGAGTAGACGATATGAGAAATCAATTTTTTTTTTTTGTGTTCACAAGAGATAATAAACAAAAAATTGAATGTGATAATAAAAATTAAAGAAACAAATAAATAATAAATGAAAAAATGATGTAGGAGTATCCAAAAATAACCTATTCAAAGGTTATCCTCAATAGATGTATGCCTTTCCTAAGTTTTCCAAAGATAAGTAAATTGAGATTATGGGAAATATGACATCTTCACACATGGTTTAAAATCATGATAGTCCTGATTCTATTTTCCATTATTCATTTTACATCATTGATCATATGAATAAAATCAAGATACAAATCACTCAATATTAAATATCTTAGGTCAAATCTAGACTAACTTGATTTATTGATCAGATTTATTCAAAGATATGGACCCAAAATTTATTCTATGAAACATTCCAAAGGGACTTTGGTTAAAAATTCTACTCCTCAAACTCATATGTCTAATTTAATTAAGAAAAGCAAGAAACTAGATCCCATCTATGTATCCATTTTCATGACAAGATTTTGGTTGAACAACTACATCATTTATTCCATAGCTTTGGATAATGTAATGACATTTAAGTTGGCACAGGGATTGGTCTTGACATGAAAAAATATGTTTGGATGTTATTATTATATGGAATCAAAGTAAATTTCTCTTATTAGGTAAATTATAGATGCTCAAATAGCTCTAACAAACTTTCTTAAAAAAATCAAGATGATGATCTGGGTGGTAGATATTATTTCAAGCTATGTGATGTTGATAATCATATGCTTTTAAAAGGATATTAGTGGAAAATTTCAGTTGGATTAGACCCATTCTACCATATTGATGAAGGTAATTAAAGACAAAATCCTACTAGAGCTTAAGGCCAAACATTTGTTATAAAAATAAGAATATCTTAGAGCAGACATTTTATATGAAGAAATAGTCCTGGTAGATACATGATGATGTCAGAAAAATACCTAAAATTATTTGATATTATTGAAGGGAATGTGAATGGTGTGTATACTTTGGAATTTTATGGACGTTGTGCATTTTGAGGATTAAGGGCCAGGATAATTTTGATTTATCCTTAGAATGATTTATTCCCATTTTCATATAATATTCAATTTTAGTGTACTAATAACATAACTAGATATAAAGTTTTGACTTTAGTATTATAAGTGGTAGAATAAAATGAATCCAAAATCTTATGGCATAGGGATACACTAAAACAATATTGAAACAACTACATAATCAATACCAACTTAAGACCGATAGAATAAGGCACTATAGAAATAGAGTCTGAAATTATATTGAAACATTTTAAGCCTTCAATATTATAGATTTTTTGAGTGAAAAAAAATCTAAATCAAATGATATGGAGGCATTTAAATATTTATTAATCCTTTATCCTAAGATAAATAAGGATAAATACACTATTGAAATAATATACCTTCTAAGTATACCAATAACACAAAACACTAGAAGGTGTTCAATAATGATAAAAAAAATCATTGATTTCTTGGAACAAATAGATGATATTTAATATTTATATTTTGAATATATTTCATCAACATATAAGGAATATTATTCAAAATAAAACAAAATTGGGGATAGAAATGAAAAAAAAATCAACCAATAATAAGGAAAATAAAATGAATGATTGTAGGGTTATTCAACTCAAAGGAAATAAAATCACAAAGGGTTTGATATAAATTGAATAATTATTTGATAATCATGATTTATGCCTAAAAATAAAATACAAGATGATCCCAAAGGATCTTTGGATTATGACAAGGTGAACATACTATGAAAAAAGACCTAGGTATGTGAATATCAACAAATTTTTATCTAAGGAAGAATGCAATAGGTTTGCATCTCTCTTTAATTTGTATAAGGATATTTTTACTTGATATTATGTTGATTTTAAGTCTTTTTTCCTAAAATATATGAAAAATAACATTCTTCCAAAGTAAGGTATCAATCCTCTTAGACAAAAGTTGAGATAATACAACCATAAGATCACAAATACTATATATGAAGATATTAATAAGCTATTGGATAATAGAATCATATTATAAATACATCACTTCACATAGGTAGAGAAGAAAAAAAATTCATAATTTGTGTGGATTTTTGCAAGTTGAACTAGGCTTCACTAAAATACAAATACAACCTACCGATAATGGAGTAGATTTTGAAAGTGGTCACATGATCTACAATGATGTATATGTTGGAAGGATTTCTAGGATTCAATTAAGTGGAGGTATATTATGAATATCAGCATAAAACAAAATTTACCACACCATGGGTTACATTTATTTATTTAAGGATTTCTTTGGACTCATCAATGCTGGTGCCACTTTTCAAAGAGCAATGGATTTGGATTTTAGTGAATTGAATCATTAAATTATAGTGATAAATCTATACTATCTCATCATATTATAAATAAGGGGATAATATCATGATGAACATTTTAATATGGACTTCAAGAGATGAAGAACTCATTATATCTCTTTGAATCCTAAGAAATCCATTTTTGCAATCACAAAAGGAAAACTCTTGGGGCATATACTGTCCAAGGAAATCACCAATATTATTCTTAAAAAAATTAAGGAAATTCAACAATTTTATTTACCTACTAGTTAACCTAGTACACATTCATTCTTTGGTAAGGTGAATTTATTGAGAAGGTTCACACCTAATTTCATTGAGTTACCTAGACATTTTTCTCAAATGATGTGAGGAAATACTATTTTGAAGTGAAGTCTAGAAATATATCCATTTAGAATATCAAGAAAGCCATTTCTAATGCCCCAAAATTAGCTTGTCCAAAATTTTATAAATATTTCATTGAATATTTTTTATTCCTCTAAGTATATGTTATCGACAATTATAGTGCTAAAAAATGAATAAGGCATTGAGTCTTTGATTGATTTCATGAGTTAAGGATTGAAATACCATGAACACAAATACTCTCTTAGGGAGAAACATACTTATGTTGTTGTTAAATCCATAAAACACTTCAAAATTTATATATGAATTATCATATGATGGCGATGATCCTAGATATAACCATGAAATCTATCTTAACACAACAAGAAATTGGTTCTAAACATGGAGGATGGCTTTCCAAAGTGTAATAATATAAATTGGATATCAAACCCACTAAATTGATAAGAGGAAAAAGCATTTTCTAGCTAATATCATAAGGAGCTAAGTTTCAAAGAGGAATCAACCAAAGGACCTCAATGAGAATGGAATGGATAAGTTTTCGCTTATGTTATTAATTGATTTATTTGATGAATGGTATTCAAAATTTCACCTACTTATTGTCGTATGGAGAATTACCAACTCACTTAAGTGCTAAGAAAAAAATGGAAATAAAGGTGAGAGAAGTATGATATATAATTTGGGATAATAGTTTATTTAAGAAGGGAATTAATGGAACTTTTCTAAGGTGTGTGGACAAGAAACAATGAAAATGTTACTAGAATCCTTCCACAATTAGGCTTGTGATAGTCATTTTAGCTCTTGTCATTGCATATAAGATTTTAAATCTCATTACTACTGGTCAACATTGTTAAAATATGTACAATAATGGGTTTTAAAACGTGAAGCTTTCCAACATTTTTTTGGGAAACCAAAATTAACAACTTTGCCTCTATAACTTATAGTCATTGAAGAACCTTTTCAATAGTGGGGATTAGATTTCAATGGTACTTAGAACCCTCATTAAATCAAAAATAATAACCACATGTTGAAAACAATAGATTAATTTTAAAAATGGGTATAATCTATTATAGGAAGATCCATTATTTCAAAAGTTTCCTATAGTTTCATCAAAGAAAATATTATAGTTAGATTTAGTGTTCTTGAAAAGATGGTGACTGACAATGCTTCCAATTTTTTCTTCATAAAAAATCATTAGTTTTTGATATGGATATGGAATTTATTCAGCCCAATTTTTTGATAATTGCCCTTAGGGTAATGGCTAAAATATGTCAAGCAATAAAAACCTTACAACCACTATTAATAAATTGATAGATGAAAATCAAATAAATTGGCATAACAAACTATATGATTCTATTTGGGTAGATCATATAACTTACAAAAGAGAAATTGGGGTTTCTTATTTTTTAGGTAGTGTATGGAATGGATGCACCTATTCCCATTTCACTAGAATTAATAACTCTCAAACTAGCTTAGGCCATAGAGGATAATCAATTCAAGGATTTGTTAGAGAAAATAATTATGTACTTAACAATATTAGAGGAAGACTGACTAATTATTATGGACAATATTTTAGATCATCAAGTAAAGGTGGAAGATTTGATTGATCATAAGGCCTACTAATGTGATTTTTAGATTAGATAATTGATCCTTTTGTGGGACAAGAGAAGAGAACAAAGAGTGTGTTATGGAAAGTTAAATTAATTATAGATGGGGACTTTCAAAATCCACCATTTTTGCAAAAAAAATAATTTCTATTTGGCAAAGTGTGATGAAAATCATTTTCCATTTCCCTATAGTGGGAAATATCTAAAGCATTATAGATAATGAAAGTTGGTTGTCCCCTAATGGACCCATAGGTGATTTAGGATTTTGGTTTTTTCCTTATTGGTGTGTTTCCTTCCTTGTTGGTTTTCCTTTTCCATTCCTTCATCATGATGTTTTAAACTAACCCTTTATCCTAATGGATAAGATGTTAGTTTTGAAAAAGTGAGATTATAAATTTTCCCTATGTCCATTGACAAGTTCATGTCCATAGTTAGAGATAGTTATTTTACTCAAAATTCTAAAGGTTATTTTTTTCCAAATTTTGGTATCAACACGAAGGGATAATTTTTAGGATTAAATCTCAAATTTTTCATAATGATCTAAGAATAAAAGTATGTAATTATTATAAGTGTTTTTAAACCTTTCATTTCACACCACATATAACCAAAAGGTTAAGCTTTTGAAACCTTTTGGATACATTAGATGTGGAAACATGATTTGGTGGGTAACAATGTGAATTCGTTCATTCTACACCCATATGTCTAGGTTAACTAGCCCCATAGGTATGGCAAACAAAAAACCACAACCAATATAAAATAGGTCACACCATCACATTTGTCGTTACTACAAAGCCTCATGGACACAACCATTAAGGTGAACTGTGTGTAGGGGATGTTGACATCTAAACATGCCATCTTATCACTTCACACTTGTAATTCATTTAAAAATGTCTAGTTAGGTATATATTTCTAGTTTTTAGTTGATTGTTTTGATCTTTATACCTACATAGAGCCAAAGTTCTATTTTTGTACCATTTATCTCTATAAAGGTGGAAATCAATTAAAATCTAGTAAAAATCTTAGTTTCTTCAAAATCTTCACGTTGGTATAGGTTTTAAAGGATAGAGAATATATTTTGAGTATTTTTCACTCTAAGGGAAGATCCTGGTACCCTGGGTAAACCAAAGTTCTAATCAGCTTTGATGGCCTTTTTATAGTGAATTTAGAGGTAAAATAAATATTTTTGTGACCATCATGACTTGTTCCTCACAACTAAATAAACATTTCCTACCTTTGTAAATTTACCAAAATATATGTACCCTTATTAAGGTAGCCTTTCACATCACTAGATCAAACAAAACAAAGTTAATATACATGGGTTACAAGGCCTTGTAGGTGCTATAAAATTACATCCTAGAGGTCAACGATTCTTAGATTGGGTATGTGGACTTAGAAATATTCCATAATATAATGATTGAAAAATATGAATCCCATGGCTACCCACTTTTCAAAAAGTGGCTTATTAGAGGTGGTTGGTTTTCCCATCTCCATGCAATGATCAAACTTGTAATTTACATGTGCTTGACACTATGCCATACATACTAAGGAAACATGGTTATAAGGAGGTGCCTTGATGAAAAATTTATATGGTACTACCATGGACATGAGTTATAATATTACATCAAAAGAAACCTATAAATAAATAATCATTAATGTTGGGAAAGCTTTATGGGAAAAAACCCTAGAAAAACATCTCATCATCATTGATAATAGGGGTAAAAAACAAAATAAGAGGACTATCAAATCTCTTGAAAAACATCTACATATCATATTTCAAAGAAGAATTTTCAAATATGATCATCCTTATCAATAGGGTGGTAGGTAATAAGATAAACATGGAGTTTCATCACCAGATGTTCATGGATATGAGCATCATATTCAGTGGCAGTAAATATATTGAATGGGGTAACATCATAAGTGACACTCCACATCAACAACTCACCAATATATGAGTAGAAAATAACTTATATATGAATTCATACTTGGTATACTTATTGTCAGCTCAGATGATCTAATCGAGGCTCACTCAATTGGTTAATGTAGACCCAACAACCAAGGTTCATGAGTTCTACCTATAATTGACCTTAGAAAAATGCAATAAAATTTTCAAATGGGTCAATGATGCCTTTACCATAAGAGTTTTGAAAACATTGAATGAAGATTTATGAGCCATAATTTTAGATGAGGAATCAAATCTCATGTCTGAATATGATAGTTAATTAATTAATTTACTTATATTCTCCTATATTAGAGTATGAGAATTCAAAGGTTGTCCCTTGAGAATCCCTGAGTTAGAAAAAGAAGAAAATATTACTGATTAAGATGTGCAAACAAATCATGGAGTACATAAGAGATGTAGGTAGAAACATGTGGTAGGTTTAGTATTTACAATAACCTTGGGAAACTATACTTGTAATAATTCTAAAAATGCCCAAAATATTGAAGCTTTAATTTATTAGTTCACAATGCATCCTCACTCAAAAATATCCTATTTTGATAATAAAAGATATGCAAAATCCATTTCAGAATTGATTGCTCATATGTGCAAAAACCACACTTAGAATATTATTGAGCAAATTATGTGAATGAATATGAAGTGTTGAGATATTTGGGTTCTAGTAAATTTGAGTTATATCAAAGTCTTCACTATTATTTAGGTACCAGAAGAATGATATATGATGAGAGTGAATTTACTGACCCATATCACACTGAGAGGGTCATATCATCATCTCTCGAATTAATTAATTGATCAATATGAGAGTTGATAGATCTATAATTTTGAGCAAAGGTAATGTTTTAAAAATTAACAAAATGGTTTAAAGAGAAACTTTTAGAGTTTAATGGAGTCAATAGCTCAAATAAATGTATAAACTCAACACCACCAAGGAAATCTCCCACATTGGTCCCTAATGCATATACCACAGGAATTTATGATGACATATCTCACCCATAAACTACTAAAAGAGGTGATAGAGGTGGAGAAGATCCAAATTGACCCAAACAATCAAGTAAAATACTTGGGGAAGGTTCCTCTATAGTTAGGAAGCTATAAACCAAATTTTTTGTGTAACTACATTCATCCTCCTTCTCAGGAGGTGATTCATATTCATTGATTAATAACACCATACAAAAATATATTGTCTCTAATTAGGGATTGGATCAACCAATAACTACATGTATTTTTTAAGATTATATACCCTAGGCACCATAATCTCCCCTTATTTTAGTTTCTCCTAAAATTCCACCTTCACCATATTTTACACCACTAAGGCATCTTACACTGCCATCCATTTTGACTAACTTAGGAATATAGATGGTGAGTTTATGAAACACTAATTTTTAGTGGATGTAGCCATTAATTACAAAGAAGAATAAAATGGTTGATGTAGAATTTCATAATTTTGATGTTATGGGAAACCTCCTAATGACTCCTCCTCTAAAGAAGACCAAAACCACTTGATGGTTAGTATCTAATCCATCCAAAGCTCTGTTTATTGAAATTTCTAAGCCAAATGTTAAAAAGAGTAAGGAATAAATGTCTATGTCTGATTATACCTTGAAAATAGTTTGATTGGGTATAACCACTCATGAAAGTGATGTGCATAACATCTAATAAAATACATAAAAAAATATCAAATAGTTTGAATATGATGAGCTCACCCAAGAAAAATCAAAGGATTACATCTAATAGCTTATGAGTTATATAAACTACCTTTTAAATTAGTATAAACCTGTTGGGTGAATATTTTGTCGTCAACTAACTGATGACAAAATGGGTATATCAACCACAGTATAAGGAGATTTATGCCACAAAAAGTGTGGGTTTACTACATATAAATGAGATAAATCTCTCCTTTCATCAAGGGGAGGTTCCCTATGAATATTTATATGTTATATGTATATATAAGTAAGCAAAAAATAATACTCAGGTTAGTATAACAGCATCCATATCTCTTTTTTTAGAGATGATGTCTAAGGAATAAGAGAGAGAAATCCTGGTCATTGGCTAAGAATATTCCTCTTCTTTCAGGAATGGTATCCATCATAGAGTAGAGAATCCCCTGAAGTAGGTAACAAAGTCCACAAGGAAAACTACGTAGGCACAAAGTCTTCCATTGTCTCCTTACATGATTTGGAACACGCGTAACAATAGAGTGAAACAAAGTGCAAAGTCTTCACCTAAAACTACAACAGATAAAAGAATCACCAAGATAAAAGTAGCTCAAAGTCTTTCTTTTATCTTTTAGAAATGTCTTCAGATAAAGTCAACACACACACTTTGCTTATTAAATCGAGCGGATGAGAGATTATCAAGAAAGAGGACATAAAAACTATTTCCTAAATAACACAAATTACTTCAACACAAAGTCTGAAATAAACCTGTTTCTCATTCATTCGATAAAATATGATTTACAAGTTGAGCATAAAGTCTCAAGAAGTGTCTCGGTTTCAGCAGAGATTTTGCTCTCAATTATCCAAAGATATTTTACAAAAGAGGTTCCCTCTATATATAGGGAGAAACTTTCAAAATAAAAAGATTAAAATATAAAAATATCTTAGTCAAAGATGAGTCATCTTTGACTTTGTGATATTTTTTACATGTAATTACATATTACAAAATTGCATGCACTTTTACATGACAAAAGTGCATGCAAAGAGAGAAAGGAGAAATGGTTCAACTCTTACCACTGGACTTCTTTAGATGAGCATCATACATGGAGATAGATGCTTGAATTCCTATACTGTCTGGTGCAATGGTGTTTTTGAAGATCAGTCTGGCCCTAATTGTAGCATCTTTCAATGTTATGATTGCCTTGGAATGACTAGTTAACCTAGATCTTAGATTATTCAGAGTTAACTGAGTATCTAAGATTTTATCCATAGAATTCATTGAAAATGCTTTGTCTTCGAAACCCCTCTGGATCATACCTTTAAATTCTCAAATCATCTCTTTAGCCGAGAGAAATTGATTATCTCTAGAGGTGAGGTTGCAAGGCAATTCTTCCAGTCTATTCAAAAGGTTTGTATCACTTTTCTCGCTAGCATCCTTGGAAGACTTGAGATCTTTGATCAGCTCCTTGAGTACTTGAATCCTGTATATTAGTGATTCCTTGATTTCAACATAGGAATCTTTGTTGGCAATGGCATTGATGGATATCAAGGTGCATTTCTTTAGATCCTTCATCTCTATCCACTTGCCAAGATATTTATCTGTACTGTCAATATCCTGAGAAATAAGGGAGACGAGGTCCTCTAAATCTATCCTCACCTTCTTCATCTTGTCTGTCTTCTCAGCAACCTCTATAAGTAAATAAATTCCCTGAATGTGCATCTTTTCAATATAATCCTCTAGCACTTTTCCTTTCATATAGGTTTTCTCTACTTTCTGAATAATAGGGTTGTCTATGGAAAAGGCTTTTGGGATTGCTGCTTCAAGGGCAAGGGTGAAATTCCTGACTACTACAGTCAATTGCTTTACCTTTGACTTATAGTAATCTTTCATCTCCTTTTCCCTGTCAAATTTTTGGACCATGATGTCTATTGCAGACTGTAGATCACTCTTCACACTCTCATGAGTAACTTTCCCTAGCTCAACATGAGAAATGGAATAGCTGCTCATGTCAAAACCCTCAAGGGTTGCGTCCTGCAGAGGTTTAACTATCTCCAAAAATTTGTGCCCCTTTTCCTCAACCAATTTTGAAAGGATCCTTGGTCTCTTAAGGGCCTTAGCTTTCACTAGAACTATCTTGCTAAAATCAAAGTCATCTGTAGATATGGCTAGCTTCTTCTTTTTGGGTGTGAAAGATGACAACCAAGGGGGAGAGAAGAAGTACTTACTATGGCAATGGTTCCTACAGCTGGTGTCACTGGGGTAACGTCTACACTATTAGTGGTAATAGTGGGTGTAGTGAGAGTAATTGGTGAAACCGTATCAGCTGCTGACTGGTCAATGGTAGAGCTTTCTCCTCTGTTGAAAGAAGGAGAAGAGAGACTAGGGATGGAACATAAGGAGCGAAAGACATCTCCAAAAGCACCTTGAGGATCACTAAACATGAATTTGGAAGGAGAGGCAGCTCCAAAAGAAGGAACACTTATGGGAGAAAGAGGTGAAGGAGATGCTACAGGAGATTGAGGTGGTGAAGAAGAAACACTTGTAAGTGGCTGTGCCCCTTCTTAGGAAGATAGAGGCTCAGTTCTCCTCTGCTCTGAAGGCCTGTCATTTGTCTCCATTTGCTGAGCTACCTGTTCTTGGGTGTTTTGTTCTCCAACCCCCTTAGCTACTAATTTTGGCTCCTCAACAACCTTGAATTTCTTGGAAACAAAGATGATTCTAGGCTTGTGAGGCCTAGACGGAGAAGGAACATCACCTTTATTGTTAGTCCTGATCTCTACCTTCTCCCTTATTTCTACTTGGAATTTGGCCTCTGATCCTATAATGAACTCCTTCAACATGATCCCTTTGGCTACTAACCAATCATTGGTGTTAGCCAATATTGGTTTGAATCTCTTCCTCAAAGAAGTCAATTCTTTTTGGGACCACTGAATTGGAGGAAGAGGAGAGTCAGTAACCTTCTCATCTAGATATCTATTATTGATTACATATTTTATCATCAACCAAACTAGGGGGAATATCTGCAAGCCCCAAATATTCGATCTGCTCTAGAGTCAGCCTATTATAGTCCATCCTCCTGATTTCTTTGACTGTTCTCAAGTCTACCCAGATGTCTTCAATCATAGGCTCATGAAACTGAGTCTTTCTTCTGATCATATCTTTGACACCCCTATAGTCAAAATTATCCCTTCTCTTGAATTGTTTCATGGTAACCAGTTGCATTTTCATCTCCATGGCCTTTGCTTTGGCTGCAGTCAATACTGAGTATCTGCCAATTTCAATTAGGAATCTGAAACTTGGCTTTTTCAGTTCCATTTGCCTAGTGTGTATGACAACCATTGTCTACAAAGCTCCATTAGGACTAACTTATTAGAAGGAAATTTGGAGAGCATATAGGGATAACCTTGGAAAAAGCCAACCCATAGATAGCAAAAGGAGGGAAATTATAGAAACATGCAGTCGATGTCATTGACAACCATCTAGGCTTCATCAGATACTCTTTTATGTTCGAGTTAAGGGTCAAAAAGGCACAAAAATACTATGAATAAAGTGTCATTTACCCTCATAAAATGATGGATTGATCCTTGTAGTGTTAACTGAGGGTAATATGAATAGACTGGGGTGGTTCTCTTGTCTCTTTCAGCTATCAAACCTGGAAAGATTTGCATGAAGGCTGCAATGTACACCAAGTATGAAGTCATAGAACTTTGAAGTAGTAGATACCTTGGTCAACTACTCATAAAGAGCATTGCTGATCTGCTCACCCTAGAAGATGACTTGCTTCCCTTGTAGGATTATCTTGATGAAGGGGTACATCCATTCATGGAATTATGAAGAAAATGGTAGGCCTCACACTTTACTAAGAAGATTAATCATGTCACCAACTTCTTCTATGAAATCACTCCTTGAGAAATTTTGCGGCCATCTAGATAAATTTGTCCTGGGAGTCTTGAGCCACCTATTATTCATCACCTTCTTCACCCTCTTGGGATCCTTATAATACTCTCTCTATGCCTTGATGAAGTCAATTCTCAGTACTTCAATATCAGGAGGGCACATGAAGACTTTATTGATAAATTTGGGGTCTAGCTGAATTATCGTGTTACCACTAGCATCTGACACTGACCTAGTCTCTCTGTTGTAGAACTAGGTGCACTGGAGGATGAACTCATTATGATGTGTTGTTACTTGGAAAGAGGCAACTAGATGAATGTTGCTTTCAATTATCCTTTTCATTTTTGAGCTCAAGTTAGTCACCTTGGTTCTGGTTACAAATTCAGCCATATCCACGTGGCTGATCTCTGTGTCTCTAATGTTGTCGACATTAGAAGTGATCGAGGTGATCAAAAAAATGCCTTGGTACTGGTACTTCATGTCCTTTGACTTCCTTAGAGAAGCTTTAGTCATTGGAACTAGTCTTGATTGAGTGGGTGCCGACGGATGAGAATCCTCAGGGGGTACTGCAATGATAATCATGATCGTGAAATTAGGGAAAACTAGGTAAATTAAAGAATTTGCATGTTGGGTGATCATGACCAAGAAAGGGCACTGGATAGGGCCGGGTCAAAAAATGGGTCAAAAAATGAGAGAAAATGGGGAGGAGGTGAAAAAATGAAAAGGATGAAAATTTCTCCAGAGTTAGAGAAATTGGAGGAAAAAATGCAAGGGCGGAAAAATTTGCCACCCTGTCATGTGGAACGGCTTGCATGTACGGGTGGCAAATTTCACCACCTATGCATGCAAGATAAAAAAAAGAAAGGCACAGGTGACAAAATTTTCTGCCCATGCATAGAGGTGTAACGATAGCAAAATTTGCTGCCATTACACAAAAAGATGTATCAGTGGCAAAATTCATCATTGATATATTTTGGACAGATAGACCTACATCAGTGGCAAATTTCACCACTGATACAGGTTTAATGTGGGGAGTCACATGGTTAGGGAAGTAATTTTTTAGTCCTTTATGGGTAAGATTCTTAGGGAAGGAAAGGAGGGTAGCGAATTCCACTGCATGAGTATGGGGAAGGAAGAACGGTCGATGCGTAGGGAGGGAAAGAGCTCGATGGGAAGAGGAAAGGAAGGAGGGAAAGAAATAAACAAGAAAAACACAAACCACAACAAAAATAAAAACTAATAAAGAAAAGAACAAAAGCAAAATAAGAATGTAAAAATGAAGAGCAAAAATAAGACATACCTAGAAAATAACATGTGCTACGAGCTCAAATATGTTGAAATGCACTTTTCCCACTTATTGGATCATCCAGAGGTAGAAGGTAGGAGAAGGAGAGGAAGGAATGAATCAAAATGGGGTGAAAATTGACCCCAACCACTCGACGCGTGCAACCATAAATTCCACGTGCAAAAATTGAGGTAGTGTACGGGCAATAAAATTTGCCACCCTTACACTGAAAAATTGAAGGGACATGTAGGGGCAACAAATTTTGCCACTCGTGCATGTCCAGATGCAAGGGTGGAAAATTTTGTCACTCCTACATGCAGGAAGGAAAAATGCACTGATGGCAAATTTTGTCACTTGTGCACAAAAATAGAAGAAAAAGGCTAACTCTGAAAAAAGATAAATTTGGTCCCTTGGTCACATCGAGACCGTGACAACTTTCACATTTTTGGGGAAAACGTAATAAAAAGTCTTTGTGAACCTTAAATGGTGTTAGTTGAGAAAATATGAGAATGAAAAAAACCCATCTCAAAAAATGGACCTAGAGAGACAAAGGGCAAAACAAATAAGTTTCGTAGGGGGTTGTTCTAAAAAAGAGCTAAGCTGATTTTGGAAACCACAGTTGGCTCTTATTGGGGAACTTCCATTGATCAAATTGATTAATAGGAGTAGAAACTAGTCTCTAAGTGACTTCATCCAAGCCATTAGGCTATAGAGTCACGCTAAAAAAAATGGAAGAAAATAAACAAAATGTAAAAACTATAAAAATATACAAGTGGATCCATCTAAACTTCAAGGATTGAAAAGCTTCAGATGCTGTCCACTATGGGGTAGTGCAAATGGTGTTCCATCCTGATACTCCAACAAGAATCTATTCTCACCATAGAGTTGTTGAATGGTAAATGGACCTCTCCATAAAGAGTCAAATTTACTGTGCATTCCCATCGGTTCTCTCCTCTTATCCCATAACAAGGCTTGATCTCTGATTTGAAAATCACGGACCTTAGCCTTTTTGTCAAAAAGTTTCTTCACTTGATTTTGATTTGTCATAATCCGGTCCACTACCATGGTTCACTACTCATTTAGTTTAGTTAGGCACATGATTCTTTTGTTGATTGAACTTTTGTAGGTTGAATCTTTGATTGCTTTGGCTAACCTGAGTGCTGACAGTTCTAGAGTGATGGTTATCTCTGCATTTAAGCCGTACAAAAGTTGGAAAGGTGACATACCTAAGGCCCTCTTGGGTGTAATCCTATCTGCCCATAAAGCATCAAACAGTGCTTTGTGCCAAGTTCTTTGATTATTATCTACTAATTTCCTGATAATAGTGACTAGGTTCTTATTGCTCAATTTTACTTGGTCATTTCCCTATGGGAAATAATTTGAAGTGTGGGATAGGGTGATCCCATAATAAAATTAGAATTGAGTAATTTCATGTGAAGAGAAATACGCTGCATTATCTATTACAATTTTGAGCAAAACCCCAAACTAGGAGATAATATTTTCCTTGAGAAAACTGCACACCACTTAAGATGTAGCATGCTTGGTTGGGATGGCCTCCACCCATTTGGTAAAGTAATTAGTTGTTGTGAGGACATAATCATGTCTAGCACTTGAAGATGGATTAACTACACCAATGAAGTCAATACCCCACTGTTGAAAAGGCTCTTTGATTATTACCGTCTTGAGGGGTAATGCAACCAATTTAGGCTTTCCAATGAACTGTTGACACAATTCACATCTATGCACCTATTTGTAGGCATCTTGAAACAACGTAGGCCAATAGTAACTTTCTCATAAAATCTTGTGCACTATCACTGGCATAGAAAAATGTCTTCTATAGGCCAAATTGTGAAAAGACTCCAAGAGTTTATCTTATTGTACCTTATCGACACAACGAAAAAATGCCCCATCCAGGTTCCTTTTGTATAGACCATTATCCCACAAAACATAGCTAACAACCTTTAGTTTAACATTCCATTTTTCCTTATAAGAGAGATGGGTGGAATACTAACCATAGGTTAGAAAATGGGTGATGTTGGAATACCACTCATCAGTAGCGGTGACAAAGAGGACTGTAGGCATGCCTTCGATCTCTATTTTTTTAGTTTTTGCTCCCTCGAGAATGTTGTTGTTGGCAATCAACTGACAAAGACCCTTTCCCCACATGAGTTTGGTAGGTTTAATGTCTAGATCAAACTCCTGAATCTTGGTGATCCAATTATCCCTCTTCGTACCAAACTCTTGTTGAGTCAAAATGGACTTCACTGTTGTATCAGGCACTATAACTTTAGTGTGTGAGTTCAGGATATAAAACCAGAAGTGCTTGACTTCTTTGACCACCGCATACACATGCTTCTCCATGTTGGAATATTTTAGCTCATGAGCCTTGAGTGGACAACTCATGAAGGAAATAAGAGATTCTATGCCTTTTTAGTTCTATTAAACTAAAATAGCTGAGAGTGTATGTTCAGAAGCATAACTATATATTTTGAAGCCTTTGGTGTAATTTGGACAAACTAGGATTGGTGTGTGAGCGATTACTTCTTTGATGTCTTTGAATGCTGATTTGCCCTCTGCAGTCCACTTGAAGGTAGTGTTACCTTTCATCATATTGACAATGTGGCTAGTTTTCTCAGCAAACTCTGGGATGAACCTTCGAAGAAAATTCACCTTTCTGAAGAAAAAGTGAATCGTAGTTTTACTGGTAGGCAAAGTAAGTTCTTGGATGGACTTGACTTTTTTTGAGTCAATTTTAATACCTTCTCAGGACATAATATGTCTGAGAAGTTTCCCTTCAGTCACCCCAAAGACAATTTTTTTGGGATTTAGAGAAATACCATTCTGACGACAATGTTCCAGTATTATTTGTAAATGGTGGACATGGTCAGAATGATGCTTTGAAAATACTGTCAAATCATCTAGGTATACTAAAATGAAATTACCCATTTCATTCTTGAAAGTGAGGTCTATCTCTCTTTGAAATGTGGCACCTGCATTTATTAGAATGAAAGGCATTATTCGATAGGTGAAGGTGCCCCAAGGTGTGGTGAAGGTAGTCTTGTGCTGATCTGCTTGTTCAACTTCAACCTAATTGTACCTCAATAAACTATCTAGCATTGATAACATCTCTAAACCTATTACCATCTATAGAACTTGATTCATGATAGGGAGAGGGTAGTTATACCATCTATAGAACTTGATTCATGATAGGGAGAGGGTAGTTATCTTTTAAAGATAACTGATTCAAGTTTCTAAAATCCACACAGATTCAAATTTCACCATTCTTCTTTCTGACAGGCACTATGTTGGCAATCCATGTGGAATGATGGATTGGGAAAATTATCCAAGCATCAAGCATTTTTTATATCTCAGCTAAAATGGTACTTGAGATTTTTGGATTATATTTCCTGGACTTTTGCTTGTAAGACATGGAGTTAGCCTTAAGAGGAATGTCATGGCGAATGTCATTGGGCTTGAGTGATTTCAAGTCATCATAGGAATATGCTAAGACATATATATATTGGTAGAGTAGATTAGCAAGCTTGAATCTCTCCTTAGGAGTGCAACATTTCCCAATGTTTACCATCTTAGGATCTCCCTTGGTTCCCAGGTTTACTTGATCAAAATTTTGAGAGGAGTTTGAATCTATTCGTTGTTGTTTGATAAACCTATCATAGTTATCAAAAAAAAATTTTAGGAAAATTAGGCCGTTGAGAATTTTATTCTCTTTAAGCTACAGGAAATCCTCATTTGCGTTCGCATTCGATTCAAAAGTTACTTCACATTCTTGAAGTTTACTACCTTCAAAATGCAGTTGTTCGAAGCTATCTTTTTGCTCTAAGAAGGAAATGATTTGATTATCATTGTTGAATACTTACCAATGACTGGCATTATGAGGTACACTTGGACAAAAGACCAGTTTAATAGTGTACTTATCTCTTTTAAAATTTGGGTGGGGAACTAAGAGAGTAACAGAAATAGCCAATGCATATGCCTATTCATTGAGTTCTCTTGGAATGGTAGAGATGCTGAAAGCGTCAAAATTTTCAATGAGGTCCCAGAAAAGATTGTGATAGTGTCACAATCTTTCATTCTTGGTTTGATAGAGGTTTCTTATCTGTCAAACCACCAATTTGGCATCCCCTTTAGCATGGAGTAGTTTAATACCCTTTTCTCTAGCAGCCTATAATCCAAGTAACAGGGATTCATACTCAGCTGTGTTGTTGGTGTTATTGAACTGTAACTTGTAAGATAAAGGAAAAATATCTCCTTGAGGAGTTACCAACACAAATCTGGCTCTTGAATTGGTAAAAGAGCAGCTGCCATCAAATTCTAAGATCCATACCTCACTAGACATCACTTTTCCTTTGAAAACTTCTTAATTTGGGGAAAGAGGTTCTTCCATGCATTCATTTCACTTTGCCAATTCTCTCGCTGTGTCAGTTGAACACATTTCTAAGTTTTCACCTGTAGGAGTTTCATCAGATGCCTCATGGACTTCATCCGTAGATAGGAAGTAGTTTCCCATGCCAAAAGACTCAAATAAAATTTGAGCTTCTAGTGCTGATGATCAGGTGACTACATATCTTATCTCTTTCTCTAGAAGCAATTTCTTCATAACACTTTGAATTGAGATCCTCACTTCTGACAAGTCCATGCTTATCTCACCTCCAACATCCTTGCAAAAATTCTACCCAAGCAAGATGCCGTAAGAGGCTGGAACATCGGCCACTAGAACTATCATTTTTATCTTCTTTTTTGGAGAAGCTGTGAAAGCAAATTGGGCATCTTTTATTTGACCAAGGAGTGGGACTTGCTTGTTTTCCATAGAAAAACACCTCCCAAAATTTTTGGTCAAAGTTAGACCAAGGGAATCTACCACTTTGGCGGGCATGACATTATCAAAAGCTCCAGAGTCTATTATGCAATTACTCAATTTGTAACCATTTATTAGCAAGAAAAAGGTTCTATTTTCCTGGGAGTAATAGGAGGAGTCACGACAAGATTATTCTGGGTGAATTTATCCTTGGGGGGATCATGAGTGGCCTTTGAAGAATCTTGTCTTGTGGGGATGGCTTTATTTTTCACATATTCCACCAACTTATCAAACTATTCAAGATTGGCTCTCAAATACTCAATCTCTATCATCTGAATCTTAGTCTTTTTGGGGTGATCAATTATATCTAATAATTGAAAAGAATTTGAGATAGAGGAAGAGGGTCCATCATCTGGGTCTTTAGTGGGTGTGGCACTGGTCTGAGCAATAGAGGTGGAAGATATGGGGTGGTTGGAGGTATTTACTTTATTATGAGTTGCCTGATCTTTTGATTGAGGAGGCAATGGAGTCCCTCATTTAGCGATGGAGACCACTGGCTGAGGTTCTTTTTCTGCCTTCCCTTTGTCAATTTGTGGAGCTGACTAGTTTTGAGATCTAGTAAAAATAGCATAAGATCCATCCAACCCTTCTCTTTTATTTCTAGCTTCATCTTGGTAATCCAAAAAACTAATATTGGAGTCACCAGCTAATTATTATTCTTTCTCTTTAAAGAGATTAGCATCATCTTGTTGGTCTAAGTCAGGTTGGAGCAAAAAGTCACGTTTAGCCTCTAGGTAATTAACCTCTGAATTTGTAGGTGTTGCTTCAATGGCCAGTTTCCCTGGAGGGGGAGGTAGGCAATTTGGTTACCCTTGGTTTCGAGCAGCATTGCCTTGATATTATTGATTTTGGAATGTTCTTCTTGGCATATATCGATAGGTGGGAATAAACACACCTTGGGCCATTTGTCTCTTTAAAGCTATTAGTTCATTTGTCAATTTTTGCACCATAGGATCTGTAGTGCCTGTTGAAGAGCTTTCAACAGATGAAGAGAATCTATTTTTACTAGAGTCTTTTCTAATCTTACCTTCTAGGATAAGATCATCCTCAATCTTAGTAGCCAAATTTTGAGCCAATGCGAGATCCATAGGGCCAGCTCGCCTCAATAGGAAACTTAATTCAGGAAGTTACGAGTTGATAAAAAACACTTAAGATTCTCTGGTGTGGGCTGAGTAATGGTTGGAATCTGGTTCCTTAGATTATTGAATTTGGCTATGAAATCCCTCATGGGTTCCTGGGATTCCTTTTTAATTTGTGTCAGCTGTGTTAACAAGGCATGCACATCTTCAACAAGTTTAAATCTATCTTCAAATTTGGACTTTAGCATATTCCAGTCAGTTATAATTTGAGCTTGAAGGTGGTAAAACCAATCTATTACAACACCTTACAGAGTTTTTATAAAAAGTCTCACTGTTATTTCTTTGAACTCTACACCGATTACGCCACATGCTATAGAGAAGGCGACAATATGCTCATCGGGATGAACCTTCCCGTCTCTAAAAAACTTGGGAAATTTTTTTCTAGATCTATGAGGTAGTTCATGCAAGAGTGGGGTCAAATTAAGAGGAATAAAAGAATTGCCCCATGGACCTTGAGCCATTATGATAAGGCAATTAAATGATAGGATAACAAATCTTGGTGGGGTCAATAAAGACAAAGTCTTACCAATATTGAGACTAGATGGTTCACCAGGTATGGGAGATTTGGCGTTGGTAGGAGGGAAGCTCTTAGTTCGCTGAAGATGAGATGATGAAGGATAAATCTCAAAATTAGTTTGCTACACCAACTCGAATGTAGGATCAACAATACCCTGAGCTCTCTGGCCTTGTGTGTATGATGGGTCTGCCAAAGTGTCAAATGAAAAAGGGACCAAAACTACTTCAAGTTGAAGCTTGAGGCTTTAAAATGCAAGTTCATATCCCCCAGCAGAGTCACCAAAAAGCTGTTGGGTGAATATTTTGTCATCAACTAACTGAGAACAAAATGGGTATATCAACTAAAATATAAGGAGATTTACGCCACAAAAAGTGTGGGTTTACCACATCTAAATGAGATAAATATCTCCTCTCATCAAGGGGAGGTTCCCTATGAATATTTATATGCTATATGTATATATAAGTAAGCAAAAAATAATACTCAGGTTAGTATAACAACATCTATCTCTCTTTTTTTAGAGATGATGTCCAAGGAACAAGAGAGAGAAATTCTGGTTGTTGGCTAAGAACATTCCTCTTCTTTCATGCATGGTATCCATCACAGAGTAGATAATCCCCTAAAGTAGGTACCAAAGTCCACAAGGAAAAGTACGTAAGCACAAAGTCTTCTGTTGTCTCCTTCACTGATTTATAATGCACATAATGGTAGAGTGAAATAAAGCACAAAGTCTTCACCTAAAACTACAATAGATAAAAGAATCACCAAAATAAAAGTAGCTGAAAGTCTTTCTTTTATCTTTTAGAAACGTCTTCAGATAATGTCAACACACACACTTTGCTTATTAAATCGAGTGAATGAGAGATTATCAGGAAAGAGGACATAAGAACTATTTCCTAAATAACACAAATTACTTCAACACAAAGTATAAAATAAACCTATTTCTCATTCATTCGATAAAATATGATTTACAAGTTGAGCACAAAGTCTCAAGAAGTGTCTTAGTTTTAGCAGAGTTTTTGCTCTCAGTTATCTAGAGATATTTTACAAAAGAGGTTCCCTCTATATATAGGGAGAAACTTTCAAAATAAAAAGATTAAAATATAAAAATATCTTAGTTAAAGATGAGTCATCTTTGACTTTGAGATATTTTTCTATATTTTTTACATGTAATTACATATTACAAAATTGCATGCACTTTTACATGACAAAAGTGCATGAGAAGAGAGAAAGGGGAAATAGTCCAGCTCTTGCCGCTAGACTTCTTCAAATGAGCATTATACATGGTGATAGATGCCTAAATTCCTATACTATCTAGCATAATGGTGTTCTTAAATATCACTCTGGCCTTGATTGTAGCATCTTTTAATGTTGTGATTGCCTTGGCATGACTAGTTAACCTGGATCTTAGATTATCCAGAGTTAACTGAGTATCTAAGATGTTATCCATAGAAGTCATTGAAAATGCTTTATCTTCAAAATCCCTTTGTATCATACCTTTGAATTCTCAAATCATCTCTTCGGTCGAGAGAAATTGATTATCTATGGAGGTGAGGTTGCAAGGCAATTCTTTCAGTCTATTCAAAAGGCCTGTATCACTTTTCTCGCTAGCATCCTTGGAAGACTTGAGATCTTTGATCAGCTCCTTGAGTACCTAAATCCTGTATATTAGTGATTCCTTGATTTAAACATAAGAATATTTGTTGGCAATGACACCATTGGATATCAAGGTGCATTTCTTTAGATCCTTCATCTCTGTCCACTTGCCAAGATATTTATTTGTACTGTCAATATCCTAAGAAATAAGGGAGATGAGGTCCTCTAAATCTGTCCTCACCTTCTTCATCTTGTCAGTCTTCTCAGAAACCTCTGTAAGCAAGGAAATTCCCTAAGTGTGCATCTTTTCAATATAATCCTCTATCACTTTTCCTTTCATATAGGTTTTCTCTGCTTTCTAAATAATAGGGTCATCTATGGAAAAGGCTTCTAGGGCTGCTGCTTCAAGGGCAAGGGTGAACTTGCTGACTACTGCAGTCAATTGCTCTGCCTTTGCCTTATAGTAATCTTTCATCTCCTTTTTCTTGTTAAATTTTTGGACCATGATGTCCATTGCGGACTGTAGATCGCTCTTCACACTCTCATGAGTAAGTTTCTCTAGCTCAACATGAGAAATGGAATAGCTGCTCATGTCAAAACCCTCAAGGATTGCATCTTGCAGAGTTTTAGGTATCTCCAAAAATTTGTGCCCCTTTTCCTCAACCAATATTGAAAGGATCCTTGGTCTCTTAGGGGCCTTAGCTTTCACTAGTACTATCTTGCTAAAATCAAAGTCATCTATAGATATGGCTAGCTTCTTCCTTTTAGGCGGGAAAGCTGACAACCAAGGGGGGGGAGAAGAAGTACTTACTATGGCAATGGTTCTTGCAGGTGGTGTCATCGAGGTAACATCTGCACTCCTATTCGTAACAGCGGGTGCAATGGGAGTAATTGGTGAAACCGTATCGACCGTTAACTGGTCAATGGCAGAGCTTTCTCCTATGTTGAAAGAAGGAAAAGAGAGACTAGGGATGGAACCTAAGGAGCGAAGGACATCTCTAAAAGCACCTTGAGGATCACCAAATATGAATCTGGAAGGAGAGGCAGCTCTAAAAGAAGGAACACTAATGGGAGAAAGAGGCGAAGGAGATGCTACAAGAGATTGAGGTGGTGAAGAAGAAACACCTTTAAGTGGTTGTGCCCCTTCCTGGGAAGATAGAGGCTCAATTCTCTGCTACTCTGAAGGCCTGTCATCTATCTCCATTTGCTGAGCTACCTATTCTTGGGTGTTTTGTCCTCCAACCCCCTTAGCCACTGATTTTGGCTTCTCAACAACTTTTGATTTTTTGGAAACAAAGATGATTATAGGCTTGTGAGGCCTAGATGGAGAAGGAACATCACCTATATTCTTAGTCCTATTCTCTGCCTTCTTCCTCATTTTTACTTAGAATTCAGCCTCTTATCTTATAATGAACTCCTTCAACGTGATCCCTTTGGCTGCTAACCAATCACTGGTGTTAGCCAATATTGGTTTGAATCTCTTCCTCAAAGAAGTCAATTCTTTTTGGGACCACTGAACTGGAGGAAGAGGAGAGTCAACAACCTTCTCATCTAGATATCTACTATTGATTACATTTTTATCATTAACTAGACTAGGGAGAATATCTGCAAGCCCCAGATATTTGATCTACTCCAGAGTTAGCCTATTTTAGTCCATCCTCCTAATTTTTTTAGCTATTTTCAAGTCTACCCAGATGTCTTCAATCATAGGCTCGTGAAACTGAGTCTTTCTTCTAATCATATCTTTGACACCCCTGTAGTCAATATTGTCCCTTCTCTTGAACTATTTCATGGTAACCAGTTGCATTTCTATCTCCATGACCTTTGATTTAGCTGTAATCAATATCGAGTATCTACCAATTTCAATTGGGAACCTGAAACTTGGATTTTTTAGTTCCATTTGCCTAGTGTGTACGACAACCATTTGTCTACACAACTCCATTAGGACTAACTTGTCAGAAGGAAATATGGGGAGCATATAGGGATAGCCTTGGAAAAAGCCAACCCATAGATAGCAAAAGGAGGGAAATTATAGAAACATGCATCTGAAGTCATTGACGACCATTTAGGCTTCATCAGACACTCTTTTTATTTGAGTTGAGGGTTGAAAAGGCACAAAAATACCATGAAGAAGGTATCATTTACCATCCTAAAATGATGGATTGATCCTTGTAGTGTTAGTTGAGGGTAATATGAATAGACTGGGGTGGTTCTCCTATCTCCTTTAGATGTCAAACCTGAAAAGGTTCACATGAAGGCTGTAATGTACACCAAGTACGAAGTCATTTAGAACTTTGAAGTAGTAGATACCTTGGTCAACTACTCATGAAGAGCATTGCTGATCTGCTCACCCCAAAAGATGACTTGCTTCCTTTGTAGGATTATCTTGATGAAGGGGTACATCCATTCATGAAATTGTGAAGAAGATGGTAGGCCTCGCACTCTACTGAGAAGAGTAATCAAGTCACCAACTTCTTCTATAAAATCACTCCTCAAGAAATTTTGTGGCCATCTAGATAAATTGGTCCTGGGAGTCTTGAGCCACCTATTATTCATCACCTTCTTCGCCCTCTCGGGATCCTTGTCATACTCTCTTTGTGCCTCGACAAAGTCAATTCTTAGTACTTCAGTAGCAGGAGGGCACATGAAGACTTTATTGATAAATTTGGGGTCTAGCCAAATTATCATGTTGCTAATAGCATCTGACACTGACCTGTTCTCTCTGTTGTAGAACTGGGTGCACTGGAGGATGAAATCCATATGATGTGCCACTACTAGGAAAGAGGCAACTAGATGAATGTTGCTTTTAATTATCTTTTTCATTTCTGAGCTCGGGTTCATCACCTTGGTTTTGGTTACGAATTCGGCCATATCCATGTGGCTGATCTCTGTGTCTCTAATGTCATCGACATTAGAAGTGACCGAGGTGATCGAGAAAATGCCTTGGTACTAGTACTTCATGGCCTTTGACTTCTTCAGAGAAGCTTCAATCATTGGAACTAGTCTTTATTGAGTGGGTGCTAACAGATGAGAATCCTCAGGGGGTACTGCAATGATAATCATGATCGTGCAATTAGGAAAAATTAGGAAAATTGGGGAATTTGCACGTTGGGTGATCATGACCAAGAAAGGGCACTTGACAAGGTTGGGTTAGAAAATGGGTCAAAAAATGAGAGAAAAATAGGGAGGAGGTGAAAAAATGAAAAGGATGAAAATTTCTCCAGAGTTAGAGAAATTGGAGGAAAAAATGCAAGGGCAACAAAATTTGCCGCCCTGGCATGTGGAATGGCTTGCATGCACGGGCAACAAATTTCACCGCCTGTGCATGCAAGAGGAAAAAAGAAAGGCACGGGTGACAAAATTTACCACCTGTGCATAGAGGTGTAACGGTGACAAAATTTTCCACTGCTACATGGAAAGATTTATCGGTGGCAAAATTCATCGCCGATACATTTCAGACTAACATACCTGCATTAGCGGCAAATTTCACTGCCGATACATGTGTAACATGGGGAGGCGCACGGTTAGGGTGGTAAGTTTTTTGCCCTTTATGGGTAAGATTATTAGGGAAGGAAAGGAGGGCAGTGAATTCCACTGCCTGAGTATGGGGATGGAAGAATGGCCGACGTGTAGGGAGGGAAAGAGCTCGGTGGGAAGAGAAAAGGAAGGAGGGAAAGAAATAAACAAGAAAAACACAAACCCCAACAAAAATAACAATTGATAAAAAAGAACAAAATTAAAGGAAGAACATAAAAATGAAGAGCAAAAACAAGACCTACCTAGAAAATAACGTGCACCACAAGCTCAAATCCATTGAAATGCACTTTTCCTACTTGCTGGATCGTCTAGAGGTAGAAAGTAGGAGGAAGAGAGAAAGGAATGAATAAAAATGGGGTGAAAAATGACCCCAACCACTTGACATGTGTGGCCATAAATACTATACGCAAAAAGTGAGGCTGTGTATGGGTGGAAAAATTTGCTGCCCTTACACTAAAAAATTGAAGGGACATGCAGGGGCAGCAAATTTTTCCACTCATGCACGTCTATATGTAGGGGTGGAAAAATTTTCCGCTCCTGCATGCAGGAAGGAAAAATGCACTGACGACAAATTTTGCCGCCCGTGCACGAAAACAGAAGAAAAAGGCTAACTCTAAAAAAAGATAAATTTGGTCCCCTAGTCACATCGAGATCATGACAGCTTTCATGTTTTTAGGGAAAACATAATGAAAAGGTGTTGCGAACCGCGAATGGTGTTAGTTGAGCAAATACGAGAACAAGAAAAATTCATCTCAAAAAATGGACCTAGAGAGACAAAGGGCAAAATAGACAAGTTTCATAGGGGTTTATTCCAAAAAAGAGCTGAGCTAATTTTGGAAACAACAAAACCCAAAGATTTCCCTAGGTAAATGCTCCAACCCAAGTCTTTCAAATTTATATAGAAGTTATATGAACTATAAGTCGATATAATAGTTATGGAAAAAGTATCAAGGCTTGGGTTAAATAGTTATTCTTAGATGGTCTAAAATACATTAAAGAGATGAAAGATTTATATGAAAAGATTGAGTCTAAACAGAAAAAGGTTGACCAACAAGCTCAATGTCATAAAAAAATAACTCAGCTTATGGGAAAGTGTGAAAGGGTATATTGAAGAAATGTTGGTCATGCATTAAGAATAGTTAGTTAAATCATGCATTTTTGATAAGAGATAAAATGATCTCTCCTATGATTAGATAGAGAAAATTATACACAAAATGGAAGTGTTGAATAAATCATTAGATAATCTGAAGAAGCAAACAAAAATTGGAGGAGAAAAGATAAGTGAAATATGCTTAAATGTTGGGAGTCTACCTTATAACTTGCTTAAATAAGATGGTTCTAAGAAGTATACAGGGAATGAAATAAGGGAATAATTCAAAAAGTCAATCAAAGAATAAAAATTCAAAGGAGTTTTCAATGTTCCATCCATGAATATATTCATTAAAATTCATGCCTATCTATAGGAGATAAACCCTAGTTGGCTAACTTGATCAAGGTCCCTAATATGATGATGTTGATATTTGATAGATGGTTGGTATGATACAATAATATAGTGATACCCAAAGGCAATTATATTATTGTGGTCATGATGTTCAATGTGTCACATGATAAAGGAAAATTTTCTATATATATATTATCATCCTACTACTAGCTCCATAAAAAAATAATCCTCTTTAGGGAAAGCATCTTAAGGAGCCTTCCATTTATTTAATATCTTTTTTTCCTAATATTTTTTGAAATCCTATTTTTATTTTTTAAAATATAAAATATAAATATAAAAAAATATTAGGAAAAAATTGTAATATGAAGGGACAATCCATTCCCTCTTGCATGTGTACGCACGCACATGTACACACACACACACACACACACACACACACACACACACACACACACACACACACACACACACACACACACACACACCCATGCATGTGCACACACACACAAACACATAAATGGCATATATACAAGGATTTTTTGATGTTCATTATAATTTTTATTGAAAGGAAAAATAAGGAAACTTTGTGTTCACTCTTCCAATATAAATTAAAAAAATAGTAACTTTGTGTCTTATACTTTTCTATTTAGATGTGTTATTTCTAAGTTTAATATATAAATCTTGCAATACTTGTTTCATGGTCAAACTGTCAAACTATATTTACAATTTCTATTATCATGTGTAGGATAAGATTTACATTTTATTTTATGTGTGACCTTTTATATTCTTTGTTTTCTATATTTTTAAGGTAGGAAACAATAAAACTCAATACCAAATTCTACATGTAAATAAATTTATTTCATTTTTATAATATAAATAAAAGGAACCACCTCTTCAAATAGAGGGAAAATTTCCCCTTCAATGGTTAAAAATATACACATTTTTTCTAATGCTAAATAATTTTCCAACACAACCCAAAAGAGTAACCCATTTTTTAAGGGAATCTTATGGTTGAAATCACAATTAGGGTTTAGATGAAAGATAAGGAAAACACACATTATCACACATGATCATAGGCATGCACACACTCAAGAACCATTTTTTATAATAAACGTATAGTTTTTAAAACTATATAACCACATAAACCATATGGACATTATCAGTAAACTCTAGATATTAATAGATACCACAGAGTTCAAAATCTACTAGAAATGCCAAGAGAGCTATTTATCCATTATTTTTGGTTTGAGTAACTAAAGAATCAATTATAAATCATTTTTAGGCATAAAGACACATTCATTGAGTGATGGGAAATCAAAATAAGCTAATTACATATTCTATCTCTTTCTTTGTCAATTCTAAATCAAAACAACACAATATATACACATATTTCAATTTAGATTAGTACATTTATTACCATATTTTACATAATTTGATTAGTGCACATTTTAAATTAGTTTATATATCTTAGGTGTAAAATAAATAAATAATTTTGGTGAAATCAACATGAAATTGATCATTAATTTGAACATGAAAAACCTTAGGCTTCCTCCTAAATTAAGGTTTCAATTTTCTCAAGTTTTTAGATTTATCTTTTATTAAGGTTTGAATTTTCAATCTGATTTCTATATTTTCCTTGTTACATGAGAACATTTGAATTCTTTTCCTTCACTCTGGTTTTATTAGTGTTTTCATGCATACATTCTATACCATATAATAAGGTTAGGACTCCTTTGCCTATATGACAAAGTGCTTGACTAAGTGGCATTGAAATTTATCATATTAAGATTCCTTTGACTCAAACAGATGTTTCTATCCCCATTACAATAATGAAAATAAATGAATTATATGTTGCTTCTTTTGATACAAATATTGATAAGGAACATATGGCTACACATGTGCACATTACTAATGATGTTATGTATGATTATGAATATCATATTAAAATAGACAATGCATATCATGGTAAAATACATCTTGATCAACTTAGTGGTGTAGATCTTAAAAAACTAGAACCAATTTCTAATTATCAAACAATAAATGGTAAACAAGGTAAGGATATAAATACAATGTTGAATGTTATCTTAGAGGTTGAAAAAGCCAAGCTTCCTAGGGAAACCAATCTTGAAGAATCACATGATGAGAATTTGAATGATACGAATCCACATTTTAGAGGATTACATCCAATGATAAGTATTTAGACTACTATTCCTAATATTTCCATTAATGTCTATACAACTGTGGCTACACATAAAATACCTAATATGCAGGAAGCATGATTTATTCCTTAGATAGCCATGGCTATCCATACACAAAATAATTTTGTGTCTCCTAGCCTTAAAAATAATGTAGAATTACCTATTTATAGTAAATATAATTTACCTATCAATCAGACTCATGTTCAATAATTCTTAATTCTTTAATTGAAGGTTAATCAAATGGAACAATATTCTCATAGAATGAGTTAGTTGACAAATTCTTAAGAATTAATAGACAAACGTTTTTACCCAAATATTTCCAATTACCCCTTTCCTATAAGATTTTTTTCACTTGAGATCACACCATTCAATGGTAAAGGTGATCTAAAACAATTTCTTAGATCCTTTCATGAAACATGTTTAAACTAAGCATCTAATGATAAGTTACTTACAAATCCTTTTCATAGGAATCTTAATGAATATGATTTGTGATGAATGTATGATCATAATCTTCAATATATACATGATTTTAGTGGTACGACTGACCAATTCTTATCTCATTTCTCTATCAACCATATTGAGAATGTTTCTTGTGTTTAATTTAAAAAATCATACATAGACATAATTAGCCCATGAGTGACTATGTGCTTCCTTATAAGAGTACGATTTAAAAAATGATAAATCATATGGCTAGAAAATAATTAAAATACATATTCAAGCCAAACCTAATTTTGAACATCCATGAGTTCATTATGTTTAAGCATTTTCAATCTTTTGATTACATGTTCGATATAATTAAATAATGTGAGATCAAGTTAATCTCCATGAATAAGTTAAAGCGTGGGACAAACCCTCCCACATATTATAAAAAAAAGTTTCAAAGAAAAACACCTTTAAAATCGAAGGCTAATGATATTAATAATTATGTTAAGATAACACTCAATGTTGTTTCACAACCTACTAATAGACTTTTTATTTTTACTGATCAACTAAGATAATTCACATGATTATTAGAACCTCCTCATAAGATGTTAAAAAAGTTGTTAAAATTCAATCTCATATCTCTTTCTCAATATATGGAGATTTATATGACAAATCCACAACCTGAAGGTTTTTATAATAATGAATATTGTGATTGGCATATATGTGTTAGACATTCACCTTGGTTTGAGACATAAGATATACAACTTAATTAAGAACAACACTATAGATCTCAATGATGTTATCACATCTACCAAATATTTAGTTGCACAACCTAATGTGAATCTTAAAATATTTTTTGATCAATTTCCAAAATATTTGGCACAAAATAATACTAATTCTGATGTACATATGACTTCTAATGCACATCTTCCTCTCACTTCCTATAGTCCTAAATTTAAATAGACTCATCCTA
This sequence comes from Torreya grandis, assembly GCA_037957365.1. NCBI lineage: Eukaryota > Viridiplantae > Streptophyta > Pinopsida > Cupressales > Taxaceae > Torreya > Torreya grandis. The sequence goes on along the minus strand of JARHVA010000810.1, from coordinate 79,572 downwards.
TCAAAGGAATTGTTGGTTAACTTAAAAATGTAAAATTATGGTGACCTATGATAACATTTGATGAACATTAAATTATTAATGATGATTTTACTGATGTGACTTTATTCATACATGCTTTCATTGACTCACATTGAATACAAAATGTTATGGTGGATAACACGTCAAGTGAAAACATATGAACTATGACATTAGTTACTATATTGGGGTACACACATAGTGATTTAATGAGTCAAATAAACATAATAAGAGGTTTTGATGTAAAATAACAAATACCATCTTTGGGAAACTATGTTAACACTTATGGTAGGGCCTACAAGTATTACTACTTAGTTCTTAGTTTTACCTAAGATTGGTGAATTTGACATGCTATTAGGACAAACATGGATACATAATATATGTGTTATCACATATTTTATTTATTAATGATTTAATTATATCCATAACAATAAAGTGGTTAAAATTATAGGTGTTCCATATAAATATCTCCATCCAACTTGAGACATTTATTATTTCATCTCCATAACAACCTATTATAAAATTTGCATAGGGTCCACCTTTAAAATCAAATTAGAGAAATAAATTATTTTTATTGAATACTAATTCTTCAATGTCCTTTACATCATAGATATATTTAAGTTCAATAGACATTACCTAGTTTTTCATGTCATAAGATATTTTCATAAAAACTTTGTGAGCATGTTACAAAAAGATCATCGATGCATTATACTATCATAAAAGGGATTCCACTAGTTATTATGACTACTAGATCTATAAAGCACGTACATGATTATATTGAATATACTAATCATAATATATATTTTATTTATCATGAACATTTTTATGATTTAAATGATGATACATGTGTTAATCCTCTCCCATAATGTGTGAAATTTGCATTGATTGATCTAGAAAATAAATTTGACCACCCTATCCATGTAATCATAGGTTAATTCAAACATAGTTCAAATAAAATATTCAAAATAACACACACACACACACACACACACACACACACACACACACACACACACACACACACACACACACACACACACACACACACACACACACACACACACACACACACACACACACACACACACACACACACACACACACACACACACACATTTAAAAAACAAAAAACTAAGTGATATACATGACATGTTTTTTTGGTACACATTGTTGATTGAAGTTATTCATCATAGACATGGTAAATTACATATCCATTTTATACGTATATGATTTTCATAGTATACATAAGATGGATGCAATAAATTTAGGTTTCATATGATAAATGGACATATAGATGTGTGACATTGCTCACACCCATGGGTAACCTCTCTACATTAGGAACATGCACATACTGAGGGCATCTTCATAAATTCTTTAGGTCATATCTTTCTATCCTAGTTGATTAATCATATTATAATTTTGTACATTAATTTTTCTTGTTTATACTATATATAGTGTTATTTACTATGGACATCAGGCTTTGCTATTCTGGATGATGAGATTGACTAATTATGTGGACTAACATTTATTTATCCATACATGTTTGATATTGATGATTATGCCATTATTTGATAATTGATGTGTTCTATATTGATTATTATATTGGTAAATTAACTATATCTTATTTTTTCATGTGTAGGTTGTGTTAGAGGATCATCTAGTACATGCCATGTAAGATTCATGTCATGTATTATGTGTTTCTTGATCATGATATTGTGTGTGGTTATATATATTTTATATGGAACAACTTGATTGTTAGTGTGATAGCTAAAATTTAAAATCTAACAAAACTAGGAAAATGACATGCATACAAATCTTATTATAAATCCAAACTAAATATTCGATAGAGATAACATGAAAAAATAAATCAAAGTACAAAAATACTTACAAAACCATATAAGTAAATTAAATAATCACCTTATCCATTAAGGAATTTGATTTTATCTTGATTCTTAGAATATGGGTGCTCAATTCATTTCTCCAAACAAAGGTAAATTGGGTAGCATATAGGTGCACAAGTTTGATTTGTCAATGGATATGTATGATAAAATTTTTAGCAATTCGATAGATTGAATGTGGATGATTAACATATAGGATGAAAATTCCATTTATAGGATTTTAGGTGAGAAGATTAATGGTTGGGATAAATCTAGATTTATTGGATAATGTTAATTATAAACGGTTGGATTTGTGTCTTCATCTCAATGGATGATGACTAATTTTCATGTTTTTTAAAAAGAGGGGGAAAATTAGTTGGTATTTGAATGACTCATCATGAATGGGAAAAGATAGTTGAGCGACTCACCATGGTAATTGAAATGTTCAATTATGACTCAACAATTGGTTGACAAAGTTAAGTAAGTAGTTAGGATGAATCAATAATTATTTGAGTGAAGTGTGGAAGATGTTTGGATGAAATCAAAATTTTGGATTTTAATTAAGTTTATGGAATATGTGTTCATGATTTAATTAGTTAATATATATTAGTAAATTATTCTAAAAATAGAGGTAAATGATGTTAGTGATAAATTTAAATTTTAGATGGTGACTGAGTTAATATGTCAATTTTACACAAAGTTAATTACAACATTAAGGGTGGTATAATTTAGGTGTATATATTTTCCCTCTTTGAAATGGAGTTGTGACCAGAAGAATCAATGCCTTTTCAAATAAAAAATAAAAAAGTAGAGTGAAAATGAATGTAGAAAGATAATGCCCTAGGTAACTTAGAATGGTTAAATGATGCCCCCTTGAGTGCTCATATGGGAATATGGGTGAGGATGAATGTTCCAAATCAAGGATATATAGATGCATGGATAAATTATGTAGGTAATAACACCATTTAATATAACTAAAAATATAAATAAAATGCTTTCATGATTGTAGGTATATGTAAAAATGATTAGCCCCAAGTAGATTGGTGCTAAGAAGTCAATTTGAAAAATAAGATTTCTTATTTTTTAAGCTACACACTTGGATTGTGCCCCAAGAAAAAATATATGCAAAAGGGTGGATGTAGAAATGATATATCTCATTGTTAAGTTGTGAGCCATAAAATAAAAAATAAATTTTCCAAATATAATTGTAAAATTTTATGAGATTGATTTACAAGTTGAAATAAAAATATTGAGTAATCTAATGGATTGGTTGTATTATGTGAAGTTTGTATGAGATTAAAAAATTAATGTTACTAACCCACTTGAGCTAATGATTTCACATTTTTATTGGTGTAGATAGTTAAATGATTTATATGGGAGAAAATATAGATGTCATGCTTTATCAGTTCCTAATCAATAGGTACAGGAGAATGAATTGAAATATTAGAAAAATGATTAAGTTGATGAGTTGACTTAGTTTATTGATGCAAAAGCATAACCTAATAAGTGAATAAAATGCATGGAGTAATGATAATTGATCAAATGATTAAATATCATGGATTTGATTTATTTTTGGTAGATAGAGGTGATTATGGGATGTATGGTTTGACATACTTGATGGATTATTTATGAAATACACTGAGTTACTTATGGATTTAGCTATGGGTGATTAGCACAAATGTGAATTTATATTACTATTATTTGAATGGGTTGATGTGGATTAGGGATGTGATCTATGTTTGGATATGGAGTAATGATGTGCATTAGCTGCATAGCTGATTTTGATAGTTTTTGCATAGAGTTCTAACATTATGTTCTAACATGAATTGAATAACTTTTATTTTTATGTGGTGCAAGATAATATACACCAATGGCATAGAAAAGCCATGACTTCTATTGTGTTATATGCATAAGGATTGATAGAGTAATAAGTGTAAGACTTAGTGTATCATGATATGGAAGATCATACTAACACCACTTATAATAATCATAGTGATCTAGACTCAAATAAAAAAATGAAATCAAGATGAAAAACATTTGTAACAATGAAACCAAGTAAGGAAAATAAACAAGAAAGTAAACAAATAACTGTACAAGTAAGTAAAACACATAATTTATACAAATAAGAAATCAATTAAAAGGTACAAATAATTAAATAAATTTATTTTTATATGTCCTTCACTAGAGTAAAATCCTTTGTCATATAAGATATTTGACAATGATAATCATTCAATGAGAAATCTGTGTAAAAAATGACTAGGATATGCTACTAAGGACAAGGGATTTTTTTATTGTTTTTTAATATTTTTAGGAATCTTATAATGTTTTTGGATGTTATGGGATTTTTGGGAAATATGGCTGATTGACCTTAGATACCCCATGTAAGTGACCATTGTCTACATAGTCTATAATGACCTCAAGCTAGCTTAGTTCTCCTAATGAGGGAAGAAATGGAAAGTAATGACATTAGGTAAGATGATGATGATTAGATGAAAGGAACCCTCCCAAGAAGTGATGATGGATGATGAGATTTAATTATGGAGAAGTTTTTTTGTGTTATATGGATGAGTGATTTATCTAATGATTATGTACAAAATTCTATTGAAACATGAGAAAATGGGTATCTATGTAACCATGAATATCAAACCTTAAACTAAAATGTCACAAGTGATTAAAAAGATGAGATATATATAAATGAATTGGGATATATACAAATAAATAATGGATGTATATAAATGGATAATGGATAGATGGATAATGCTATGGGATTCCCCCAAGTAACTAGGGTGCATATAAATAATGGTTTATGCATGACACCATAAATTGGGTTTTGCCATGGTATTTTTCTAAAGCACCATAAGATTGGTTTTCAATTTTGGAAGAATTATTTTTATTTATTTTTCATATTTTTCCTATTTTTTTTATTATTTTGATTTTGTTTATTTTTTGGTACATATATACATCAACACTAAAGTAGTATAGGCTTTAAAATGCTTGAGTTTCATATTAATCATGAGTTCATAAAGCTCTTCTCCTTATTCAATTTCTAATTTGTAAGCCTCTGATCTATATTTGGTAATGATGATGTATGGACCTAACCAATTAGGTTTGAACTTGCCTTTCTTTTTGTGATCAAAATTGGTGTTCCATTGGTAATTTTTTAGAACAAGATCTCTAATTTTAAACTCTCTTGCTCGTATTTTCTTATTATAGCTATTATGGAGATGATTTTGATAGACTTGTAAATGGTTAAGGGCATTAAGACATTTCTCATCCAAGAGGTTGAGATCATGTAGCCTTGAGATTTGATATGCTTCTTCATTAACAAGGTTTAGTATAGATATTAATAATCATGGAATCTCAATTATAATATATAATATGGACTTAGTGTCATAAATAAGGGAATATGGGGTTACTCATGTGGGTGTGTAAATGTTAGTACAATAATCACACAAAGTAGGGTAAATATATAAGTACCAATCATAACCAACATCATTAAAAATACAATTTAAGGTTTTGAGGATGTTTCTATTTTATGCCTTTAATTGACCATTACCTTAGGGATAGTATAGTGTGGACCATTTATGCTTATTATGGTATGTTTGGAAAATGCTCTTGACATATTTATTCTAAAAGGATATCATTATATATATATATATATATATATATATATATATATATATATATATATATATATATATATATATATATGATTTAGAATAAAATTAGAAATTTATTGATAGTTACATAGGTTAGTGGAATGGCTTTGATCCACTTAGTAAAGTACCCAGTGGCAATGATTATGTGCTTATGACCATATGAAGAGCTGGGATTGATCATTATAATGAGGGATAACTCCCATGTGGATAGGGGACATGGATTCATAATATGTTAAAAGGATTTTGATGGAGCATGGATTAGGCTACCATGTTTTTGGAATGAGACACATTTCTTGACATATTGGCATGAATCAAATTCCATCATTGGCCTATAATACCCAACATGTAGAGGTTTATTTTCAAGGACTATGCCACTATTATGAGCACAAAAAATATCATTGTGAACTTACTTAATGAATAAGAATGCCTCTTTAGAGTTTAAACACCACATTAAATTTCCATCATAACCCTTACAATATAATGTATCTCCAAGGATGGTAAAATGAGAAGATAAATGGATGAAAGATTTCTTGTGATTGTGGGATATTTTGGGATGGATTTTAATATCATGGAGATATGTGCATATATCTTGGTACTGATGGAAAGTAGGACCAAAAACATCATATACTATTTTAGATTTGAGAGTATAATACATTGGACACATCAATTGCTCAACTAATAATTGGATATGATTGTAATCTAGATGCATGTTGAGGAGTGAGCCAATTATGGCCATAACATCAACTACCCTATTATTGACTTGAAGAACTTTCTCAAATTATATGGATTAAAATAACTATTTAATACTATCTTCCATAAATTTATAAGGAATTAGAATATCATATTTATTTTGGTACTCATTAGCTATTTGTTTGATGATTAGTTGGGAATCCCAAAGATATAAGAGATTCTAGATCCACTAAATTACAAGCTTGAGACCAGAAATAAGATCTTCATATTCTGATATATTACTAGAATAGGAGAAACCTATCCAAAATGATTTTGGAATTATATCACCATGTGGAGTGATGAGAAAAATAACTTCCCCTAATCCATGACTTGTGAAAGACCCATCAAAGTATAATTTCCACTCTAATGATTCATCTAAAGACATGATTGCTTCATTTGGAAAATCTGAGATGAGAGGATTGTCATCCATCAATGATGCTTCTACTAAGGTATTTTCAGTACTTTTCCTTTGATATATTTTTGTTAACATACTATATGTAAAAATATTTTAGGAGCATGACCCACTTAGCCATTCTTCATCTTAAAGTTGATTTAGAAAGAAGATACTTAAGTGGATCTAATTTTGAAATGATTTTAGTTTGATTATTGAGCATGTAATGATAATTTTTTTGGGAAGCAAAAATAATTTATAGACATGATTTATCGATTGAAAAATAATTTAGTTCATAGGATACAAAGGTTATACTTAGATATTACACTTCTCTTTCAATTCACTATTTGTCATGTTGTGCTAACAATTCCCCAATGCATATTATGTTTTTGAAATATATAGTAGTGGAAGTTTTCTTGGGGTTGGCAGAATTAGAACTGATGGATTTGTTAGATAAAATTTAATATTTTTAAATGCTTGTTTTCATTATTAATTTAGTGAAAAGAAACATTATTTTTTAGAATAAATATGAAAGGGTGACGTATGTCCAAAATCTATGATATGAATCTATGGATTTCTTGAATCTTACCTTGTAAACTATAAGGTTGTTTGAAGTTTGTTGGTGGAGGCAATTTTTATAATAGTTGTGAACTTTGTAGGATCCACTTATATACCTCACTATGATACAATAAAGCCTAAAATATTACCTATAGTAACCCTCAACACACATTTCTTTGGATTGAGATGAACCTTGTATTCTCTCAATCTTTAAAAAGATGGCATAGTACCATAGGATGATCTGATCTAGTTCTTGATTTTGCCAAAATATCATCTATGCAGTCTTCAATGATATCATGAAACATATCATGAATAAATAGTATTGTATATTGATAAATGGATCCAACATTGTTGAGACCAAATAACATTAATTGATAACAAAACATGACACAATGTGTTATAAATGTTGTCTTATGTTGGTCTTCGGGAGCTATTTTGATCTGATTTTACCAAAAAAGCCATCCATTAAGGATAAAATATCATGACCTACTATATAATAAACAATAATGTCTATGCTTGGTAAAGAAAAGTCATTTTTAGGACATGATTTATTTATATCCCTAAAATCTATGTAGAGTTTAATCCCTTCTAGTTTATTAGTGACTCTATATTAGGTATTCACTCTATGTAGTCTATTGGTTGTGTGAATCCAACTTCTAATTTTTTTGTAATTCTTATTTAAAGAGTAGTGCCACCTTTGGATGTAGTTTTTAAAGTTTATTTTTGACTTATTTTGTATATTTATGTACAACAATGTGATGGATTTAACCTAGGCATGCTTTCATATGACCATGCAAACAAATCTAAAAATTACTTTAGGAGTAGAGTAAAAATGGATTATTCTTATGAATTGAAGGAAGCAACAAATTTCACAATCTTAAGATTTTATTTTATTCCTATATTGAAATCAATTGTATTTTTAATTAATAAAGTGGATTCTTATTGCAACTTTGTTGGACATGGACTAAGATTAGGTGCCTCTTCAAGGACTTGATGATTAGGAATGTCTTCATCAATATGTTTTAAATTTAGAGCTTCATAATTTGATATTTATATCAACCAAATTGTACTATTTTTATGATGGCATGGATGAGTGGAGGCTGTAAGTTCCCCAAATTATACAGATTTATCTAATTGAATTGAAAAACCCTTTTTATGATCTCCTACTACTATATGATCTCTAATTTTTCAAAACTCAGATATGACACCATCATTTCAAAAATGATCGAACGAGCATGGTTTTTACTGGTTTAATTAAATAAATTTTGGAAAGGTTAGTTCTAGGGCCAAAATGGCATTATCATAAAATAAATTGGTGATGAATAAGTCTTTAAAACAACTATAAATAGAACTCATTTAAGTGTTTGAAGAAGCTTCCTTAAACATGGAAGAAGATTCGCTATCATAATTTTCTATGATCACACTAGATGGTTTGAATCTAATATCTTAAAAGGATTCATGTGTTGTAGACATTATAGGTTTGATGAGACCTTTTTCATGGAGATCAAGACCTTTCCTTTATATTTCATATATTTCACATGATCGATTTAGGTATAAGATATTGATTAATTTATATATGTGTAGCTAATTCATCATAGTAGATCCAATAAGAGTTTGAATATTTAATTTGTTCTTAAAAAAGGAATAAAAATTCCATGAAAGAAGTTTTTCCAATCTTACAAATTGCTTGTGCTTTTTATATGATGGGGTCTGCCATGATTGTTGGGGAACATTTGTAATTTTCCTAGATAATGGGCATCATGGATTTCATATTCTCCCTTGCTTGTATCCACAATGGAAAATTTAGATGGTGAACATGTGGATTTGGATGTGGATGGTGGATTTACAAATGTAGATGGTTGATTGGTGGATGCAAAGAGTAAATCATTATGATGGATATAATTGGAAAGATTTGGTGAATCCTTGGTAGGTTCATAGGGATATTTAATAACTGATAAATAATTAGAATTTTTATATGTCCCTTCCAATAATTTATAATATTGAAACGGTTGAGGATCACTTGGAATAATAACTTCCATACCATCATGATAAAAATTTAAAGATTGATAGAGGGTGGATGGAATGACATTCATGGCATGGATCCATGGATGACCAAGGAGTAGGTTGTATGGGATATCTAGATCAAAAACTTGAATGAGGGTTTCTTGAATGATAGGCCCCACCATGAATGGAAGATATTCCCACTAACTAACACTCATTATTATCATATGCATTTATAGTAATTATATTAGGCTATAATGTTGTCATAAAATATCCTAAATGCTTTATCAAACTTAATGTACATATATTTAAGCCTAGCCCATTTTATATAAACACCCTTTTTACTTTATTCTTGGAAATGAAGACTCCTATGTACAATGGAAAATTATGACATTACCCCATGGGTTAAATGTCTAAGTGATCAAAATTAACTTGATTATTGGAGGATAAGTGTTCCACAAGAACCTATAAGTTAGACAATTTAATATTTTTTGGACTTTGGATTTTTTCAAGGTTTTATATAGAATGTCCTTATAAGTGGGAGACGTCTTGAGAGGGTATAAACTAAAAATTTGGGCTAGATTTTTTTCTAGTTTCTCTATGATGTTATATTTTCCTTCAAGATTAGGCAGAGGGACACTTGAAATGGTAATATTTAAACACCTTATAGTGATGACATATCTTAGGATTTAATGTAAGAACACAAACATAATGATCCATATAATTAATGTGATTGATTATAAAATTAAAGGGGTGATTACCTTGATTGCAATTATTTATTTGGTTTTGACTTTGGTTTTACTTATTATGTTCTTGCTCATGTGTTGGGAAGGTATCTTTATATATCCTTATTTTTGTATTATTGGAAGTTGATTCATCATCCTCTACTGTTATGTCACCATTATGAATAAAATCTTGGATACAGTGTTTGAGTCTCATGCAACAATTTCTAGAATGACCTTTGATTTTTTGGTAGTCAAAATGTTTGTTATATTTTTACCACTTGGGTTTTGGAATGTTCTCATCAAAAGGATTGGTATGGAGGAACTTGATCATGTTTTTGGCTACCAAATTTTGAAAGACTACATAATATGGCATTCCCAAAAGAGTAAATTTTCATTTTTGATTGTCTTGTTGAGGTTGTCCACTTGGTATGGAGATGTTTTGATAGGTTGGGTGTTTTTAATTTGTTTAACATAATTTTCACCATCTCCTATGACATTATTATTATTTTCATATAAATTAGGTTTTTTATTTTGGTTTGAAGAAGAATTATCATGTTTGAATATTTTGATGGCACCTTAGAAACTAAATCTCTTGTGATTTGAGATCCTTTTTATATGATTTAATCAAATGATATAGCATAATGGATCTATATTTGATAGGAAAATTTTTATTTAAGATTTTTTGTAAATATATCTATAAGTTACTTTTTGAGAGGCGATCATTGAAAGTAGATTGCTAAGGCACACCATAAGAATGTAGAGAAATTATATATATATATATATATATATATATATATATATATATATATATATATATATATTACATTGTTTAGTGTTGTATATATCCAACATGGTCAATTCATGTTCAATATTATATGAAAAGTGTCACATAATTTTATTAGAAAGGTCTTCAAAAGTTGTGATTGATCCTTTAGGTAAGGGTAAAAACTAATCTAGGGCTTGAGCCCCTAGACTACATAGAAAGAGTCTTAATATATAATCATTGTTATAAGTAATGTCTAAACATGCCATATAAAAACCTTTAAGATGTTCTCTAGGATATCCTTTTCCTTATTACTTATCAAAATTTGGGGGTTCAAAATGTGAAGGAAAGGGTACCACCATCATAGTAATGCCAAAATGGCATGGAAAAATTTATTAAAATTTAAAGTGTTTGATTTTGGAATAAATATTATTTTGTAATATTTTGATCTTGTATTTCATGGTTTTTCATTCTTGGATAAGTGTCATATCCTTGAGTGGTGATAGTTGGTTCGGATTTGGATTTCAAAGTGGATTAGATGATTGACTTGTAAATTGATTTAGAGTGGAAAATGGATTAGGGTTGGTATTTAAAGTAAAATTCGAATGTTGATTTTAAGTACTTGGATTTCAATTGGAAATTAAATTTTGATTTTGATTTCAATTGTTGATGTTTAAATTTGATTGGACATTTAGATTTGGATTGTTTATGTTTGAATTCGAATGGGCATTTGAATTCTAAATTTGATTTGAATTATTTATTAGATTCAAATTTAGATTGGGGGTTTGATTTGAATTCAAATTGACATTTAGATTTATATTTTGATTGGTTGATTGATTTATATTTGAATGTGCATTCAAATTAAGATTTAGATCAGTTGATTGATTGAATGGGGGATTTTTTAACATGTTGGCTTTAAGTTCAAGTATTTCCCTTTATAAATTTTTAACATGGTCTTCAACAAAAAAGGCATGGTTTTGTTGAGATGTTTCCTATATAAGAACTTTAACTTTATCCATGTAAGTTCAGGAGACATTTTGATTGGTGTTAGTGGAACCTAAAAAGACTTTGTTATCCCCTATGGAATCACTAAATGTTCCTTGATATTGGATGGGAGGTGTGGATTATTTTCTTGAAAATAAATGATGTAAATCTTTGGATTTAAAATTAGGTGGGAATTTGGCTCCTAGACCCAAAATTTACAACAAGGCCTTTTTCTTATTTTTTTGTTTGTATTCCATGACTTGGGAAGGTGGGTTTTTATGCAAAGTGACTTCATGGGTATGTTCATCTTGATAGGTTCCCTTGTTGTCAACATTGCCATTGATATTAATATGATGCTCTTGGTTTCCAAATTAGAAGGGGTTATTTACAAAAAGTTATTTTTAAATCCATGATTATTCAACAAGGCCATTTGTCTTTTTATGGGAGACGTTAATTTGAAGATTTGACTAAAAAACAAAAATTGATTGTATAAATTATTGATAATAAGTTTTTAATTTTTTTAATTTTGGACTTTGTTTTGATTTAGGATTGTTTTTAAAAACTTGAAACTTGGTTTTAAATCACAAAAAATTCAAACACATAATCTTCATAAGGAGGTAAAAACGTAAAGATATTAAAAAAATCTACTTTAATAAAAAAATATGTAATTTGATTAAAAGGATAAAATATAGACAAAATGACTTGAATGACTTGTAGGTTCTCACATATACTGGTTCATTTGTTATGGAGGTAGAAACATACCTATAGCCCACTTAACCTGGTGTTGAGGGTAAGTTGACAGTAACTTCTTAAAGCTAACCATTTGTCAGTTTACTACAATTCAAATAACTAAATGAATATCCTAAGGCTTAAGGTTTATACAATATTTTACAAATGGGATTCCTCTATATACCTTTTGGTACATTGAATACCAAGACCATGAAAAGAATTTATGTAACAGATGTAAATAATGTTTAGTCTCTATGTGTCTGACCTAGCTGTAAGATTTTAGTAGGTTAACATAAAAAAATCAAACTTTGAGGTCATTGTTGAAACCTTAAGTATTGGAGGATGAAATCCACTCACATCACAGTGTGCTTAAAACATAACCATTTAGGCAGTTAGAATAACATATCCTTAATTTGTATACTCTATAGGTACATAGGGTTTGCCCTATTTTATGGTGGTGAAATCCATGATCGATAGATCCCTTATAAAAATAAAAATAAAGAGATTAACATTTGTTTCTAATTTCTAGTTATCATCATCAATGTGATGCCAAGTAAAGAACATATGCAAGTGGAGTCTAGGAAATACAAAATCACAAAAATTACTTTTGAATTTTAGGTATCATCACTAATGTGATGCCAAGGAAAAAATATACATAAAATTTTGTGACACAAACAAGCAAACCTTATAATAAAAGTAAGTATAATTTAATTACTATTTACAATAGAAACACTTGAAATAATCAAAAGGTTAGCAAATAAACAAGTAAATAAATAAATGTTTTTTTTTTGGTTTTTTTTTTGTGTTATTTGAAAAGTATCCTTACACAAAAATTGTTAGTAGTTTGTTTTTTAAGATTAGGAAACCCAAATAATGTACAAGTTAGCCAAAATGTTATGAAAAAACATACAAACTTAACATTTAAAAAAAAATAAAAAATTAAAATAAAAATAAAAACCACAATTTTGATGATATCTCCTAAAATAAAATTTAGGGTTGTACAAAAATTTGTTAGCTTGTTATTAGTGTAAATACAAACAAACCTTAAAAAAATTAGAAAAAACTTAGATTGTGAAAAAAAAATATTTTCATTTTAATAGTCATGTTTTTCTTTTAAAAACTAAAAAAGGTCACATATTTTATTATATATCTTAAACTACAATTTATATTTACACAAAATTTTACTAAGTTAATGCTAGTCTAAATTCGACCCAACCTATTAAAAATCCTATATTTTAAATTAAAATTTGCTATATTTTAATAGTCATGTGTATAAAAAAAAATAGATTCAAGAAATCAAAAATTAAAAATAAAAATAAATAAAAATAACAAGCCATTTGGATCCAAATTAGCCTAAAACCTGCATAACAAAAAAAAAGTTAATAAAATCATAAAAATAAACAAAAACATGATAAGATGAAAACTATTTGAGAAAATTTATACTGAAGGTGCCAAACTGTGATTGCTAAAATTTGAAATCTAACAAAACTAAGAAAATGACATGTATACAAATCCTATTCTAAATCCAAACTAAACCTCTGATAGAGCTAATGCAAAAAAAGAAAACAAATTAAAAATATACTTATAAAAAGATACAAGTAAAGTACTTAATTACCTTCTCCATTGTGACTTTTGATTTCTTCTTGATTCTTGGAATATGAGTGTTCAATTCATCTCTCCAAACAAAGGTAAATTCTACAGTATACGGGTGAATAAGTTTGATTTATTAATGGATACATATGATAAAATTGATATTAATTTGATATCTTGAAGGTGGATGACACTTCCATTTATAATCTTTGAGATGAGAAGATGAATGGTTGAGATAAATCTAGATTTATTAGATAATGTTAACTATCAATGGTTGGATTTGAGTCCTCATCTCAATGGATGATGATTAATTCCTTTGTGTGAAAGAGGGGGAGAGTTAGTTGGATATTTAATGACTCATCATAAATGGGTCAAGATAATTGAGTGACTCAACATTGTAGTTGATTTGTTCAGTGATGACTCAATAATTGGTTGAGGAAGTTAAGGAAGTGGTTAAGATAACTCAACATTTGGTTGAGAGAAATATGGTAGATGTGTGGATGAAGTAAAAATTTATGATTTTAATTAATTTTATGGAATGTGTGCATGATTTAATTAATTAATATAGATAATTAATTATTCAAAATATAGAGGGAAATGATGTTAGTGGGAAATTAACATTTGTGATAGTGATTGAGCTAGTGTGTCAATTTTAGACAAAGTTAATTATGCCACTAAATGTGATAGAATTTAGGTATCTATAGTTAGTATGAGGTTTTTTTTCATGATTTATATCATGCATATACTATGACACTAATCACTACATGCTTAATTAATATATCTACTTGATATTAATACTTGTATGACCTTTACCTTAAATTATATGTTTCATAGGTGATTGAATGATTAAAATTATTCTATAATGACATATAATATCATGTTTGTATATGTAATTTACATGATTATAGTTTTTATACATAACACATGATGCACATAACTCTTTATTTTTAGATGATTAACTGATAGGATTCATCCCTCACATCAAAAATGGGAATACAATGGGATTATTTTAGAGATTCAAGCCATAAAAAATAGACATTTCACATTTTGAGATAAATTATATGATTAATAAGGGTTAGATCAAGAATAATGAGACATATTTGGGGCATTCCACTTGATTATATGGCAGAATTGAGACATTCTATGACATATTTTGATAGACATATGTTGACATTCTATATCATTTTGAAGAACACATGGATCATATTGGGGCATGGATTTTGTTCATAAAAACATTTTTATTTTCTAAAGTAAGGATTAGTGGGGAATGGTGGTACTATATGAGCACTTTAGGTCCATATCTATCTACACCGATTCATCCTTATACATAAATTTTGTTTTGAGCTTACAATTTGACTTAAGAACCTGTTTTAATGTTTCAATTTGGTATATGAACTTGTTTCTAGTTCTATTTTGACATACAAACCACTTTCAAGGTTTCCTTTTAGTATAAAAACTTTATTTCAAGATTCCACAAAAGAGTTACTATGATATTTATAGTAGTGTGGTGGAGGTCAATGTGTTGTTAAAATTATACCATGCCCTCCCCAATTGTACTTGGGGCATTTACACTCCTCAACTCATGCTTTTGTAAGTTGCATCCACTTGAGTCATGATTATCCCATGATATTCTCCAAACAAATTTAGTAAATGGCAACATGGTTTGTATACCATTAAGTATACTTTTTATTTAGATTTTCAAATTGAAGTGGTTCAATTATTCAAATTATTTCATATTTGTTATCATGATAAGACATTGATCTACACATGATTTTTATAGGTTTCACATGAATAAAATGGTACATTCATACATGTCAATGCCAAACACAGTTATTGAATCTAACAAATTTCTTCTTATATCATTTTAATTTAGCATTTTCAATACTAGATTAAAAGGGGGGAATTTTTAGACACATAAAATTAGTATAAGACAATTTTAAAACTTCAAATTTGATAAACTTGGATAATGTACATACATTTAAATCTTGGCCACACTTTCCCTCTATCCATATACACATATTTTTCCTTTGCCACCTCTATTTTCATAATACACAGATTTATGATTTATTTTGTCTCTAATGAACATCCTAGAATCCTAGACAATCCACCTCCATATCTAAAATCATTGGTTTACACTTATATAACACTACTGGTTACGCCTAAATGGTGTCAATTATTTTAGGGGTATGCTTCTATCGATAGTGTCTAGAGGCACTCAATGGATATTTTTAAAATTGAGATATCCCCATTACGCCAACATAAACAATTTTCTTGGGTGATTATAGTGTGAATTAACCAAGAGTCATATATATATATATATATATATATATATATATATATATATATATATATATATATATATATATATATATATATATATATATATATATATATATATATATATATATATATATATATATATATATATATATATATATATATATATATATACTCACATGGAAATTTAAATAAGGAATTGGCCATCACCTTGAGAATCACTTGGAAAATTAAGGAATCAATTAGCACCTCTTTAGATATTATCAAAAAATCATACACATAAAAATTATTCAAGGTGCAGTTCATAGAGCCAAACCTAAATACACAAAGTCAATGTGTCATGGTACTAAGTGTTAAAAGTCAAATCATTGCATTACATTCTATATAGATAAGGAAATTTCACACACACACAAGTGGGAAAACTATGTTTTTTTTAGCCCTCTTTGTAGTGTTAAAATGTAAGTAATGATCAACCATTCAACAAGAAGTGGTTTAGGCTATCCAACCCAAAATACTAACCCCTTTTTAAAGGGAATGTTTGGGTTGAAATCATAATCAAGTTTGGGATGGAATATAAGGAAAATAAACATTATCACATACTATGATAGGATTACACACACACATGAACCATTTACAGGTATAGGAGTAGGGATACTAGGAGTTACAGACCTACACAATGAATGTGGACAATATATTATATATCTAATATAAAATATAAATACTATGAGATTATCCCTAATGAATTATAGATATATATCATATATTTCATCAGGGGGAATCTTATAGGCTTTATATATTCATAAATTAGGAAGCCCCAAAGATAGATGGAATATGTGTTTGTCAATAGCAATGCATATTTATCATTTCCAAATAAATATGTTAGTTGTAAAATTAATTGAGATCCATGGTTTTTGTACTAGTAGAGAAGGTAATAAAAATTAGAGTGAATATTTGAAATCAATTAAAGAAAAATTTTAAACATATTGTAATTATGATGGATGAAATTTTTGAAAAAGTAATAATTGTCTTATCTTATAATATCTATCATTATTTTAGTTCATGTATTTAATTACATGATAATTTACCCAATTCATGTATTTAATTTCATGATAATTTACCCTTTCTCTTATACTACCCCTATTTTTAAATCTTTGTCTATTCTCTTTCATTTTTTGTTAGTATATGACATTCAACAATTTTCTTACATTTATATTTGGAGCTAACCTTGGTTGGATTATTGTGAAAAAAAAGTCTCCAAAACATTTAAAGGGCACAATTATTGAAACTATTATGCTAGTATGTGATGCCCCATTCATATTTCAATAAGAATTTGAAAAATTAATTATTTCCTTAATAAAATTTGATATTTTTTTTATAAATATTGAATCACAATTTATTACTTTCTTTTACAATCAGGGAATCTTATCCAAATTTCTAAATTTGTATATGAGCAGGTTAAGAACAAGGCCAAGTTAGGCTTATCAATTCCAACTGATAATATTATGTTATATGTATCTCATAATATATACATCCTTCTATGAAGTATAAAATTCCATAGTGTAGGCACTCAAAAATTTCACCTTGGCTAGTTGTCGATGTTGAACCTCAGATTAGCTAACTCGTTTCATGCCTTTACCATTGAATTAAACTTTTAATAAATCTATCCACTTTTGACCCCTTTTTTTTCCAGGCCCTTGACCACCACCGATCAGCCTAACTGGCTACAATTATCCTGACAATCACTGATCAGAATCACAATCCTGCTTTAAAGCAACTTTCAGCTTTGTGCAAGATAAACATTGCAAAAATTAGTAACTTCTTTGTGAAAATTAAATCATATTTAAAACATTATTAATTAGTATCTTTTTCCCTTATCTAATTAACAAATTCCTTTTGCCTAATTAACAACTTCCTCCATCCTAATTAGCAACTTCATCTTACAAAAGGAAAAGAGGAGGAAGTGAAATGGATCCAAAAAATGAATTCATGTCCAAGCTATTTTATTTTCATGTGTAGGTATCGAACATCCCTTCAATAATCAAGTAGTAGCATTGGAGACCTAAACCTCTATCTACATCACTTTTGAAGGCCAAAGTACCATCACTCTGGCCAAATTGCCTTAACCCTCCACCATCAAGTTACATGTATCTTGTGATTATTTTCATTGATTCATCTTATTTATAAGTTCCCTACCCCAAATAGATCTCTTATTCATCGTTATTCAACTCCCATTCAATATCCTCCCAGAACACACAAGTAACCATTGATGATTATCCCAACTGCTGATGGTTACCTAAATCATCACCAATTACCCAACCTTCACCGGTTACACCAACCACAGCCGGTTAACCTGACTGCTATTGATCACTGTGGCACAAAAATCTAGCAAAATATTTTGTGCCCCTTACCCTCAGCCAAACCCACTTTTATCTATTTCTAATTGATAATAGTAACCTTTCTAATTTTTTGAACTAGACCTTGACCATTTTAGCATGAGTATTGATTCAATTTTTGCTATTTATAGTTGTTTTATTTAAACAAGTGTTTAATTTCTCTTTATTGCATGTAATTAATTTCATATCATTGAATGCATGCATCTTTTCTTTTCATTTTTATTAGCTTAATCATTATAACAGTGGATTGACATCCTCTTAGTAAGCACCACTCTTCGTATATCTAGCTCATGCTAGGTAGTCCACTCAACCATCCATCTAACAAACCCCTTTTCGAGTGTTTTTATTATTTAAAATTTATTCCTTCCTAGCTAAAGAGGAGTTCTCACTATCGTCTAGATTCATGTGTGCACTTTACTAGGTATTTTTCTACACACCCTATTACTAGTTTCATTACTTTACTTCCAAACTAAGAAATGAGTGGAAATTAATTGAAACATTTTGGCACACCTAGTGGGACCTAGTTCCCTTTTTATTATTTATTGTTTGCTCATTGAATGAAATATGAAAATATATTTTTGGGTTTAAAATAAACCTTTTGTATATATTGATTGCTTGTTTGTCTTAGTTCATCTAGTAACTTAGAAGGCAAAGTAATTGATCATAGTTTTCACACTTCTTAACACACACTAAGCCAAATCACAAAATAATTAACACATCAAAACATACCTAAGATAATGCCCAACTAAGATTTCATCACCTAGTAGTAACCTTACCTCCTCTTGGCTATCCTACTTGGATTTCACCACCAAAAGGAGAACCAACTCAACTCTCTAGTTGAGTATAAACTCTGAACTCAGTATATTTTGGCTAAGCACTTGATACTCTTACCACTATGGGACTGTGAAGTGAGAAGGTAGGCCCCAATACCAAGCCATGTACTAATTTTCAATATATATTTTCCTCTTGAGCACCCAAACAACCTAAAACCAACCTTAGATTGCCTCTTTAATATCTGATCTACAAGCTAAATTCCCTCCTCACACTTTCTAAGGTATAAGCCAAAAGCAATCTAAAAATAATTATAGGATTTAATACACTTTTAGTGTATGTATTTTTTACCTTATTTTTTTTAAAAAAAAATTATTCTTTGTTTGAAGTGTGAGTTTTGCTATATTATTTCCTATATTCTCACATGGTCTTTACTAGACAACAACTGCAAAACTAAACTGATCAACCACCACCTTCTTCCTCTTCCTCCATGAAATATAATTCTAATGATGAGGTTTCATCTCATTTTTCTCCCTCTCCTACCATAATCTTGGTTGTTTATGAAGGTGATGTAGACTTCATTGCCTTCCTTGACAATAATTTGGTTTCCATTCAACACTATCTCAATAACTTACCCAACCATACATCTATTACTTTAGTTCCTTTGACAGATCCTCCTTATGGTATACCTCCCCACCTTATGGTGGTATCAACTCAACCCAACACTTGGGTTACCCAAGCCTCCTCTTCTTCCAACATCACATTTACTACCACTACCTAAACCTAATCCAATATTCTAACCTCTAACCAAACAGCTCCTACCACACCTCAAACTTCACATATAGGTTTAAATTTACCTATATTTACCTATACTCTACCTACCATGGGGTTGTCTTTTCCCCCTATTTCCACCTTTCCCCTTTTCTCAACCAACCCATCAACTTCTACCCATTTCGGAACTCAGTGCTCTTTATACCTCAAATACTTCCACCCATTAAAACTAGAGTCACCACTCAACCTAAACTTACCTAACCTCAACCCACCACCTCAACCATACCTTTGACTCAACCAACATCCAATCCTCAATAAGTTCCCATGATAACTTATCAATATGTCTCTAATCCAAAAGGGTAAATAACACCTTCCACCCAACCATTTATGTCAATTAACCCTTATGTGACATCATCTCAACCTTGTATGACCACTTACCAATATGTGGCTTCTTCAACACCTTTTATCACTTATCCAAACATAACTTCCACCCAACCTCAACAAAATGTGCCCCTTAATTATGTAGCTTCCTAACCCCAACTAGACTTGATCAAGATGTTAATGGACAAAATGACCAACTTGGAGTCATCCATATCTAGGTTTTATAACCTTTTATCCTATGATCAAATTTGTAATGAACCCATTCATCTATTTGTCCCTATCCATGCTTATCCTCCTCAATGGGAATTGCCCAAGTTCTCCAAATTTCAAGGTAAGGAGGACTCCAAACAACATTTGAGAGCATTATATCATTCTTTCTATTTAATCACAAACGATGATGCTTTGCTTCTTTGAACCTTCCCCATGTCCTTATCTAGACCCACCCTTGATTGTTATAGTGATCTTCCCACACACTCCATCTTTTATTTTTATCAACTGGCCCAAATATTTTTAGAACACTATTCAATAAACATATCTAAAAAGGTTTTTATTACTGACCTCTATTATATTAAGCAATTCGATGATGAGTCAATTGCTAATTTTGTTACTATATGGAGAGGTCTCATCAGACAAATTTATTTTTCCTTACCCCAACCTAAATTGATTGAACTCTTCTCATGGGGTTGTGCCAAACATATTTCCCCCACTCTTTAAGTTTAGACCTTCCAAAATTTTGATGAAGCATTCACCATGGCACAAAAACTTGAAAACTAGGCCATTGATGAGGGGAAATTGAAATTACAGAACACAAATTCTAGTTTTAAATCTAATGACCCTTCCTCTACCAAAACTACTAACCAATCCAATACTAAGGAAAAAGCATCTACAAATTTAGTTGTTCTAAAAGCCGCTCCACCTTTGACTATTAACCAACCACATCTAGCCAATTCTTCAAACGCTCCTCAACAATAAAACTAAAACCAAAATTGAGCTCCTCTAAGACAATATACTCCCATTAGAGAATCATATGCATCAATTTTGGATATATTTATCAAATCCAACCTTATCTAGCTTACATGAATTAAACCACCCCAATAATTGATTCTTCTCACCCTGTACCTAGGTGGTATAATGAAAATTACCATTGTGCCTTCCATCGTGTTGTAGAACATGACATTAATAGATGTAATACCTTCAAAAATATTGTCCAAAATTTGAGTGATAGTGGAGAAATTTCATTTGATAATCCTAATGCACCTCCTAATCAATCCCTTGACATTTTATTCAAGCCTTTTCCAATCACATTCCTTCCACCCAACACCATGACAATAAACCCAAATCATCTCACTCTCATGAGGCACATACAATTAATGTCATTAATAATGAGCCCATTATTAAATATACCATTACCTTAATCTCCCAAGTGGAAATACTGAACCTACCACCTATTCTTTTAGATACCCAAATGTAAGAATCAACCACCCTTCTCTCTTCATTTGATGACACCTTGTCTCTAACTACCTCTCATTTGGTAGAGGCATCAAAGGAGGCAACTGTTGCTTTAACTACCCCTTTTCCTTCCACTCCACTTATTCAAGTGGTAGATATACCCTCCATCCCTTTGGATACCCAAACAAAGTAAGTAACCATGCCCATTCTTTCACTTGAGGATGCCACACCAACCTCCCCTATCATATAGGTTATGACCATTGCTAATCTTGAGGACTTCTATCTTCCCATTTTTATCATAACATACATAAATCAAACCCACATCAAGAGGGTTATGATTGATGGAGGAGCCAACATCAATATTATCTCCTCCCATGCATATGACCAACTTTAGCTACCCAAAAACATCATGTCAGAAAGCACAATAGTCCTTTTCTCCTTCAATGATAATGATACCATGGCCACTACCTTAGGGACCATTGTCATTCATATTCTCTTGGGGTCTCATACCATTCCTAAACTATTTTATTATATAAAGTGTGAGTTTTAATATAATGTGTTACTTGGGTGCCCTTAGATACATGTTATGGGTTGTGCCCCTTCCACCCTACACTACTATGTCAAATTTAAGCATGAGGGATAAGTTGTTACCATCAAAGGTGATCCTAGTCCTTTTGCCTCTTACAATATGACATACCGGCCTAATGACATTCTCATTCATCCTTCATCTAATTTTAAACCAACTTCTAATGAAACCACCACACCAACCAAAATTATCAACACTTCTACTTATAACAATGATGAAGCATCAACTAGATCAACCATTTCATCATCCTAAATTCCAATCGAGGACCCTTTGAAATCTACATTTCAACATCTCTCTTTGGGGGAATATCAAATTTTAGCTTTAGATGCCTTCCCTACTCTATAAGAGTATGGGAATCTCAAATATGACCCTTCCTATGATCCCAACATCAAAAAAATTGTCCTTTTTTGTCTCCCCAATAATCAAATAAATTTGTCTATGGGGACTTGATCAACCACTTCTCATTCCCACCATCGCACCATTCATCTAACCATTTACCACCAAATTTTCCTACCTAGACAAACCATCCTTTGTTAAAGCTTACCTTTACAGGTGTGCTTAGAAGGGGTTTGGTCTTAGCCTTTATGAAAAAGGACATCATGAGTTACCCATCATCAAAACTCAAAAACCTCATGAGTTATTTATCCTTGGGTTTATACCACCAGAAGAGCTCACATCACCAAATCCCATCACCACCATCGATAAAGATATTCCATCCTCATCAACCCCACCTTCCTCAAAATCTAAGGACTCTAACATCATCAATTTTTTTTATCAATACCACTAGTTTAGGCCCCTTGAATTACCAAAAGGATGGCCAAACTAAAACCCTTCCCTTCATCCATCCATAAATGATTTAATGTGATTCTCCCACTATCAACACCATTTAATGTCAAGATGATGATTCCATTCTCACCTAATTCAATGAAAGGGATTCTTCCATTCATAAATCCCTCCCTCTTGAGAACCAAACCATGTTTAATAAATCAACCATTGATGTCAACTTGGGTACTCAGGATAACCCTTGTATCATTTAAATTAGCCAATCCTTAAATTCCATCAAGCTACAAGACTACCCTTATTTCTTTCAGGACCATAGCATATCATTTGTGTGGTCCTATTAGGATATGCCCAAGATTTACCCTTTTATTTCCCTCCATAACATTATCACTCATCCTGAGGTAAAGCTAGTTCAACAAAAGCTTCATAGCATGCATCCTTGCATAGCCCTCTTGGTCAAATAAGAGCTTCAACCTCTCTTATCCATCAACTTCATCCAACCCATTGACTACCCATAATAGGTTTCTAACATCGTTCCTATCACCAAACCCATATGGGGACGTCACCTCTGTATTGATTTTTGTGATCTCAACCTTGCTTTCCTAAAGGATGACTTTCATCTACCCAAAATTGATCAACTTGTTGATCTTACATCTAGTCATGAAATGTTATCTTTCATGGATAGTTTATCAAGATATAACCAGATCTTGATTTCCCTCAAATATCAACATAAAACTTCCTTTATCACCCCTTGGGGAACCTTTTATTATATATTCATGCCCTTTGGATTAAAAAATGCTAGAGAAACCTATCAACGGGCCATGACCTATATCTTTAATGATCTAATCCATAAAATCATAAAAGATTATGTGGATGATCTCCTTTGGAAATCCAAACACCATAAGGATCACCTAGATGTTCTTTCCATCATCTTTGATTTCCTAATTCATTATCATGTCAGGTTCAACCCTAAAAAGTGCATTTTTGGGGTCCTATCAAGTAAGCTTCTTGGTTTCATCATCTCTCTACGTGGAATCAAAATAGACCCCACTAAAGTCAGAGCAATCTTGGAGATGTCTTCTCCTACTAACCTTACATCATTCCACAGCCTACAAGGCAAACTTCAATCCATCCATCATTTTATCTCCTAGTGATTAGATAAATACTAGCCCTTCCACCACCTCCTAAATAATGACACCTCCTTTAAGTAGACCAAAGAATGTCAACAAGCCTTCGATTCAATCAAGGAGTATCTTCTCTCTCCACCTTTCCTCAACCCTATTAAATAAGACTAACCCTTTTACCTATATATATCCACCACTAATAATTCCTTAGGGGAAATACTATCTCATCATGATGAACAAAATAAAGAGCATGGTGTATATTACATCAACCGCACCCTTATTAAGTATGAAACTTGATATACCCATCCTAAAAATCTCTACATCACCTTAGTTTTTATGGCCTCCAAAGTCCATCACTATCTTATTAATCATAAAACCTATGTTATTGCTAACACTAACCCCCTCAAGTTCATGCACTCTAAGCCATATTAAAACCAATGTATGGCTAAGTGGTTCATGCTTCTATTTAAATATGATTTTGAGTTCCTTATATAAAATTCCATTAAAGGACAGGTCATCACTAAAAAATTGGACAAAGCCCCTCTACTTGATAATCAACCTCTTCTTCTTGCCTTTCCAGATGAGTCTATTGTAATTCTTTCTCAGGAAGAACCCACCTACCAAATGACCCTATTTTTTGATGGCTCTAAATGCCAAAATGGTGGGGGTGGTGGATTTATTCTCATTCCATTTAATGGGGAACATATTCCCCTCTATTTTAAACTTCACTTTGAATGTACCAAAAACATATCCAATTATGAATCCCTATTCATAGGCCTCTAAACTACCTTAGCTTTGGAAGTCAAAATTATTAGTACCTTGGGCAACTCCCAACTAGTCATCAACTAGGTCACAAGATCTTATCAATGTAAAAATGATGTCCTCTTAAAGTATAAAAAATTCATGGATATACTCTTAGCAAAATTCGATCATTACATTATCCAGTCCATTCCTTAATCTACCAATAAATTCATGGACATAACGGCCTCCCTTACTTCCCAAATTACATCTCAACCGATCGAATATAAACTATTCATCATTATCCACTACTTTATCATACCTTCATATATTAGTTCTGATCTCCCTACCATTTTTAGTGTGGAGATGTCTCCTTCTAAAAATTTTTTGTGTGGAGATGTGGATTTTGACTACCTTAACCTTGACATCATTCCTCCCAACCTTTCACAGAATGCCCAAAGAGCCTTTGTTCAAGGTACCTCTCATTACACCATACTAGGGGGAATCCTTTACAAATGTGTCTTTGATGGACTCCTTTTCCATTGCCTATGTATCCAAGAAGCTTCCCATGCTATTAAAGAAACACATGATGAAATCTATGGGGACACTTGAGCAACCTAGTTATTGCTAAGTGTATCCTTCACCTTGGTTACTATTGGCCCACCCTCAATAAGGACTATTGTGAATATGTAAAAAAATGTGTCAAATGTCAACAACATGTTAATATACATCATGCACCTCATCATGGACTTTAAGTATTCGTCAATTATTAGCCCTTCTCATAATGGGGTCTTGACCTTATTAGGGAAATAAACCCCCATTATTCACAATGACATCAATATATCATTACCACTATTGAATATTTCACCAAATGGGTGGAAACCATCCCCTTTATATCCACTAAATCCAAAAAAATTATCAACTTCATCAATCACCATATCATCTGTTGCTTCAGTGTTCCCTATAAGATCATCATGGATAATGGAAAATATTTTAAAAATAGAAAATTCCAAGGTCTTTATGATGCTTTGGCATCAATTTAAGCTTTCCTCACCTTATCGACCACATGTAAAAAGATAGGCAAAATCCTCTAACAAAATGCTCATCAAAATACTCACCAAAGTCATAAGCACTTCAGGTTGGGATTGGCATTTGTACATCCCTTTTGCTTTATAGGCATATTATACTAGCATTTGAACCTCTATAGGTGATACCCTTTTCTCTTTCATCTTTGGAGCAGAGTTTGTCTTGCCTCTTGAAGTTCAAATTCCATCCTTTTGTATATCTTTGCATGAAATTATTTCTGAGAGTGACTATCATCAAGAACACCTCACACATCTTGAACTCCTTAATGAACATCACCTCATTACCCATAACCATCTTCATGTCTATAAAGAGAAAATTAAATGCATATACAACAAACACTTGAAAGAGTGAGAGTTTAACATCAGAGATATCATCCTTAAGGAAAACTAATAGTAACTAATATGGACAAATGAAAAAAGGGAAAATTTTCTTTTAATTAGCTTGGACGCTACATCATAGCCCATAAGTATGGAATAGGAGCTTAACATTTGTCCTCTCTTGAAGGCAAACCAAAACCAAAACCTCTCAATGATTCACATTTACATCTTTTTTTTAATTAAAATATGGATAAAATTCATTCCTATATCTAACTTAAGTTCATCCCTTTGATCATGATATTTTCACTACCTTTCACTTCCTTAACTCCTTTGGGAATAATCGATTACAACATAGAACCATGTGATTATCCATCATAGTTATGACCTAATCCTAAGCATGGGAACCATGGCTCTACCCATGGGATGGTTCTCATGGATACTTTTCATCTTCAATAAGATGTAATCCTCCATTTAAAATTAACCTCTTGTGCTTAAGATTTGCTTCTATAAAGGTCAACTTTTGGATCCTAAATAGACTTGTCCATGTATAAATTCACATTCAAAATAACTTGTGTCAATATCACTTACATTTTAGACTAATCCCTTAAAGGATAACTACCTAATAATTAAAAATTGCTTAAAAATAGACTGCTCCCTTGAAGGATAGCTATAAAATTCAAAATTTTAGACCACTCCCTTGAAGGATGGATAAACAATAATAATTTGAAGCTTCTCACATCAATCAGCTTCAACAACTTATTAAAATAAGGAAAAAAATAACTCTATGAAAAAATCAAAGTAAGTAAGCTTTAATCATCTCTTATAAGTGTCATTTGTAGACTTCTCGCATTGATCAGTCTATATATTATGCCACAATTGACTCATATGTATGGCATATTAAGGCATGGACTTGTTTATTATGGTTCTTTGGTCACCTATAGAATGGGTAAGCTAACCCACATGAGGTTACCTTTTCCATCTATTTTAATAATCAACCTCTTACCTATTACCACCCTTCTCTTCATCCTTCTCTAAACTCAAAGGTCTATGAGCTTACTTGATACAAAGTGATCAAGATACCCTCTTTCTCAATAAAATCATGCTCCTACAAAGCATTTGATAGGCTTGTGTTCACTAAGTCAATCCAACTATGGTTTTTTGTTATTTCATCCTTGCCAACTAAAAACATCATGTCCTTTTTCTTTCCCTCTACATATCTTACCCATAAACAAAACATTAGGAACCATAAATCATAAATAATCATAACATATCATCATAGAACATCATCAACATCACAAAAAAATATTATTCTATCTATCAACCATATTATCTCATAAGCAACATCATCAAAACATATCTATCAAAAGCAAAAAATATCTTTATCAAACACATCATCAGATAAATAAATAATCATCATCGTATCAATCATCAAATATCTACACTAAGGAATCAACAATAACAATCAGCATGTAACACTTTCTATGTCATCCATAATCTATGAACATCATAGCATCATAATCATAATTCTTTAATACAAACCATGAAACATCATGAAAAATAACATAACCCCATACTCATCAATATAAATGAATGTTGGATCTATAATCAACATAATAAAAAACTAATCATCATATACATCAATAAGATAATACATGTCATCATATATCAATATCTCTCTCTCATATACATCTCACATCATCAAAATGTAGGCTGGTATCAAAATAAAAATCATGTACATATAAAACCACCCCTCTATCTATCCCTTAGGACACCAAAACCACTACCACCTAAACCATCTAGACCTAGACTTAGACTTATACTACCATTTAGTGGTGGCCCCATGACAACCTTACCTATCCCACTATCAAATCGCACTACCCTAAAGTAGATATAGATGGCCCACCTACTAAAATAGCCCTATGCTCCCCATATCTCATCTTCAAAGGTATCTATGCTAGCATAATCACCTCATAATATCTAAGCTCCTTGATGGTGGCTAAGTATCATGTCCTTAGAAATATGTTAGATGGTCCTCCTACTATTTCTATTTCCACCCCTACTCTCTATCTCAATGAGTCTCTCTCTTGAGTCACTAACCCTAAAGAGATCTATGCCTGATCGTGCTCACCTATCAAAGTCATAATTTGTCCCTATAGGGTGACAACTTATGCTTGTAACATGGTCACCTGCCCTTATAACCCTATTATCTAGGCTCAAGCTATTTCAAGTGCCTATCTATCTAGTCCATCATCTTATGTAGGCACCAATATAGGATCCATATCTATTGACTATTTCTACCATCACCCTAACCAAAATATATTGTGACATACTTGGCTTGGAACCATACTACATAACCATTGACAATCCCTACATCATCAATAGCCTCCCTCACCAAGAGATCATCAAATCTAAGACAACATCTTATGGTTTTGGCTTTAGGAGTGGGTACTCAACATCCTCTCTCCTATATCATGGAAAATTATGGGGATCCCTTATACTATTCCAAACTATCTTTACATTCAGTCAAATGGGATCAACTCCATCTCCCCATCTCATCTCCCATATATCCAGTGCCAGCTCTAGAGTGATAATGTGTGGTACCTATGCCCATTCCAAATAGGTTAATCCACATATGACCTTCATACAAAATCACCTACCACCAAGCCCTACAAAGAATCCATAAACCAATTAATGTCTCTAGCTCCTTTATCAATACCTATCAATGCATTAATATATCTCCATCACATAAAACCCACTAGAAAGGCTACCTAAGTGAATCCCTACCATGGTATTTCTAATAGTATCATAAGATGATTGTGCTCAAATGACCAATAATGAAGCATGAAATTGATAATAATACCATACTATCTATGTGCTTGAAAGGCCTAAAGATCTCTATAAATATAGACTATTAACACTATGGCCCATCTAAATACAGTCCCCCTAGTAGCATCTCTATTAATACCTCTAATAGTAGGTATGAAAACTATCTGTGGCTTGAATCCAACAAAGAAAAACACGTCACTACCATCATAATCATCATCATTAAAAGGCGTCTATCATTTGGATCCCTCTAGCACATCGAACTGATCCCAAACCCACCTATATTTCATATAACACGATCCTAATTGGCTCGGTATATAAGGTCCATATAATAGCTTCTATCCTTGCTCTAAATATGATAAATGGGATCCCCCTAGATGGGAAGCCATGTGATCCTCATCACATAGTCTAATAGGATGGTCATCTCACTATTTATCAACATAAAGGTGTTCATCATTGGGTCCCATCTCTTGAAGAGTGTGATGATCATAGCCACATCCCACGACAGGTGTTGATAATGTATCATATCCCCTAGGCCAACTATCTCCATGTGCCTCTACTCCTCTACTTTCATCTTTTCTAAAACCTCAGTAAAGATCCTAGGGACTTGATCCATTGTTTGAATCTAATCATGGGCCTACACAATGATCACATTAGTATACCAAAAACAAACTCACTATCCACCTATACTTACTAATTTCAACCGGTTCCACTCTAACTTACCTTTCACACTTAGTACACACCCCTACCTTTTATCTATACCCATTTTAAAACTTACATCCTTCTCTTGCTAATCCTATCCCTCTCTCTCATAGATTTCATTGACCTACATGACACCTTCATGTCCTATTTTTAGCATTTCAAACCTTTATGTCTAATATTTTATAACAAGCTTTCTCAAAACTTTGCCAACTTTTTAAAACATCGTCAAACTATCTCCAAACTTCCCCTAACACACTTTGACTTTAATGGTTCCTTAAATCATAGATTGTCCCCTTAGGACCCTTTTACTCCTAAGATTGACCAGTGCTATTCAGGTTGAATTTCCACCAATCATTGTGTATGACCATTGATGGAGTGAACCTCAAACCTATGACCTCTTGCATCTCCACCCACCCCTATTTTTCTTAAAAACAACTACCTAGACCTATTCTACTACCCAATAATAATTCAACACATCATTACCCTATCACTTTTATTTATAAAATTTGTATAAACCAACAAACTCTATCCCTAGGGCATCATTCTCCCTAAACCCTACCCAAAATTATAACTCAAACCTATTCTTATTCAATTCACATATAACACTAGTCCAATTTAACTTTCTATTCAAATTTCAAATACAACCAACCTCATTCCACAATCACTACCATGGTTAGAGACCCCATCTTGCCATATGTTCATGCCCTCATCTGCCCTCCATTTGATTAACCACACACACTCAATCACTTCACCACAATTTTGATCAACCACGTAGTCATCTCCAACTTAGTGGGACCAATCACAAGTAGAAAAAACACACACAATATCCACAACATCAATTGCTAAAAATCAAGATGTGAAAATGATTTCACATTTCAATTTTACCCTCTCATCCTTTTAAGGTTTAACCTAACCATTGCTGATCAGGATGACTAGTGTTGGTCGACCCTAGGGAACACACATAACCATTGTTGGTTAGTATTTTTGTCCTAATTTTAAAATCCCACCTCCTTTTTGTGTTGATGTATGGGTTACCACTTAAAACTCCATTCACCAACGCTTTAAAAAAATACATTTAGCCTAAAGTTCTTTTTGGATTTCATATCCATGGAATTATGTAGATAGTTTCCACTTTCTTAGTGCATCTGGAGTCAGCTTGGTTGATCCCATTCCAACCAACCAATCAACCCATTTGACCACATCTACCTCGATGTTGGTTATTTTAACCTGAATAATTTGCATGATTTATGTGACTTTGCTATGGTCATTTTGATCACACTAACAAACCTTTCCATGTTGAATGTTTAAACTTTGCACCACCTCATGTACAAACTAACCTATTGTGTTATTTTGTTGGAGAATTTCCTACCTTGGATACTTATGACCAATACCGACCTTTTCTAGATGGCTTGATAGGTTTGACCTGATCAGCTATGCCCAATGTTGTGGACTGATCACTCTTATCATATGTCCCTCTATGATTGACATTATTTTTACCAACATTGGTAACTTTAGTCTTTGCATGATCTTGACTATTGCTTATAGTCACATTTTGTGTGCATGTTTATGTCTCAAATGCCTAACCCATTTTTTGTCACCCACCTCATGACTCCCCATTTACCATTTACCAAACCTTGAATTGATTTTAGTTTTGCCTCCTTGATTCTTGGTTTGAGGGGGAATACCTCCTCCCATACTTGGGGTAATCAGACCTTGACCAGTAAACTATTCATTTTTGTTTTGTAGCTTATCAAACTAGAGCTACATAATAAAAAAGGGCAAAATATAGGCACTCAAAAACTACACCTTGGCTAGTTGTTGATGTTGAGCCTCAAATTAGCTATTCATATAGT
>JARHVA010000810.1:0-42500 GCA_037957365.1 Torreya grandis | reverse complement strand
CATATGGTTATCAGTTTATCTGCACATTTTTCTAATCCTATTTCCTTTTTTATTTTTGAATATCTGAGGGTATGTTGCTTTGGTTTTTATAAAGATCCTATTCATGCTACTTTGGTTTTGCCTTCCTAAGCTTTCTCTATATAGGGTGCCTTCCCTCCATATGACATGGTGGTTAATACGTATTGATAATATATAGCACTGATATATGTGGTTATTAAGGACCTTGCTTTGTGTATTAGGTTTGAATTGTGCTTTTGGTCTCTTTTTTACAAATTGGGTGGAGGATTTTGGGGTTTAGGTTGTGTTTTCATATTCATTTCTCTATGGCTAGAGGTCAGGGCCTTCGTTTGTTTTCCTATCATGGATCCTTATTTTGTCTTGTTGACTTATTTTCATATGGTTTTGTTTATGAGCCCTTGAGTTATTCCAACATGTATTACCTCTTTAGTGATGTCATTGCCTCTTTTTCCCCTATTTTATCTAGGCTTTCATTTGGCATGGTAGTGTTTATATGGGATCCTTTAGGGAGTGGTGGTTGCCTCCTTCACCATGGGCCCTGAAGAGTCAATTGGAAGCTTTTTCCTACCCATGTTTTTATACTAGTGTTATCTAGTGGTCAAGGATAGGGTGGCCCCTAGTCAAGACTAATGGGCTTGTTTTAACTTTTGGTGAAGATTTATTGTTTTAAGTCTCTTGGAGGTTTTTTGGCTCGATTATTTATTTGGTGTTGGTTATTTTTGTTGATATTCTTTGGGATATTTTTAAGCATCTATTGTTTTCTTGATCTGTGGTCTGATTGGAATGTTCTTTTTATCTATAATGCATGCCTTTTGATATGTGGAATGGGATACTTTTAGCCATTATGGACATGCTAATTTTATGTTTTTTGGTTTCTTTATTCTCTTTACATCCCAATACATTTATAGTTGTGACTTTGGTGTGGTTTTGGTTTCTTGGTGAGTCTTTTTTTGGTGTTTTTCTATCCAAGGTTTGTTCCATAGTTTTTTTAGTTTTTGTTAAGCTGCAAATTTTGATCCCAATGTAGGAAATGATTTATGGAGTCTAATTTTCTTGTCTCAATTTTTTGGTTATCTTATATTTGTATAGGTGAGGGCCCCTCCAATCCTTAATATCTATCAAGAAAATAAATTCCCCTATTTTGAAATTTAATATGACTAATGGGCCATAATACTAACCAAAGTCTTGGAATTCAAGTCTTTATTTTTTATCGGGCCATAATCACAAAATACTAGAAGATTTTTGCTTAAAGCCATGAATTAATGCTTAATGGAAATAGTTCATTAATTTGTATGACATCTTTATTCTAAAGTTATTCATCTTCAAAATCACTATCATCATAACCCATAATATTTTCCTTCAAATCTTATATATATATATATATATATATATATATATATATATATATATATATATATATATATATATATATAACCCAAAAAATTATAAAAATGTGTATATACATCACAACAACAAAAATAACCATCATGACCATAAAAATACATATCAATTTAATTGTAAAATTAAGTGGGAAATTTTGAAAACAAATCCTACATTCATAAAAAGGTTCTGAAAAGATTGAAATTTTGTTTGCCTAGATGAGAATCTTGGGTGCTATGATAAGCTATGATCATAATTAGCTGAAAAAGGAATATATTCATCTCTAATAAAGTGTACAATATGATTTTTGAATTCTATTGAAGTGATCAAAATGATATCATAAAAAATTTCCTCTTCCAACTAAGACCACTATTACAAACATTTTATGCCAAGTAAAATTACATTAGCTTCATGAGAAGCATAATTTAAGGTTGGTGAATGATTTTTCTATATACCATTGATTCTTGAGATATTGGGCATAATGAAAACTGGTAATAATCAAATTTATCTCTTTAGGCCAAGGCTAAAGGTGGATGCACATTATTGATCCCCCCATTTGAACCTTTAGCCTCTCTATTTTTGGTACCATTAAATGAATCATATTTGAAAATAACATATATAACCATGATTAATTAAATGAAAAGTAACTGACTAAAAGCTTAACAAATACAACAATTCTCTTAGCTATCAATTCAAAAAAATCTCTTTTTCCTCCTATAAATATAAGAGATTGAACTTTGCTTCTGTATAATGATATATCAATGCATCCCTAATATTTACAAAGTTATATTTAAATAAATTAGTATTGTTAGAAGATTCTAAATTATGGTTGCAAAATAAGTGCATATAGGGTACAACCACTTTCATCAATATATTAATGTGTTTTCAAGCAATGTCACTGCAAGAATATCATCAATTATGATTTCAAAAAAAAAAAATGGAAAATATTATTGTATTTATCAAGTGAACAAATTATCAAATGGATTAGGATTTATTGTGTCGTAAAAAATTCCATTGCTAAAAGAATCTATAGTATGGGCCTCTCAACAATGTGATTGTTTTAAGAATATCAAATAGTTTACATACGATAAATATGGAAAATATTTTAATTTGTAGGTGAAATTCTCAAGTGGATTGACAAGATTATTTTTTATAAAGTAACTTAAATTACCATGCAATTATATTGTGTCAATCAACAAGGTGAGTGAGGTAGGAATTGACATAATGGGACAAATTTTCATGTCACTAGGAGAAAATATGAGAACATGTCTATTTTTTTTTAAAATATACAAAATGATATTTTGATTTCATTTTTTGATTGATGAAAAATGCACAGTATGTACATGATATAATATATACATAAAATCATCTAGGCAAGGAGAATGAATAATATGTCTAACTTATTAATAGCGGTACATATAAAATTAAAAAAATATGATTCCATTAGGTCCATGATGTAAGGATACACACTAAAAAAATTGCCATTTTTTTATGCTCTAACAAGAAATTTTAGTAATGATAATGTTTTGACTAGTCTTACATAGAGATGAATTATATTATTGATTTAAAGACATCTAAATATAAAAAGTGGTGTACTTATAATTAATAATTTAAATTTTCACTCAAGTGGATGGAGGCTAAAAGATATTGTTTGTCCTAATTCATCTCTATTCAAGAGAAATCATAGTATTATAAATTGATTAATGCATACCATATGTATATGTAGTCATTTAAATTAGTATAATAAGTATTGTGTTTTTATAAAGTTCATGGTATGTGCTACTACAATATCAATTATATTATTGAGTGAAGTTATACATATAGATGTTGGAAGTTGTGTAGTAATAGTGATCCATGTGTAGCCTCTGCATAGTAAAACACACTCTTCATGTGTTTTTTTGTGCATAGATTTCACCTCTCACATAATCCTATGCATTGCTTTGCATGAATCTCACTCATAATCCTATGCATGAGTCTTGTGTTTACTTGAAAATTTTCATGAAATGATCACATCAAATCATAAATTATGTACAAAAAAAAAGGTAGGTGCCCTTGCAGAGGGTTGGGAACATTTGCTCGAAGATCAAAGAGAACTCTGAAAGGGTAAGGAATTTCTTCAGACTTTTTGTTTGAAAAAATTACCAAGTAAAAGAACAGATAAAACTCCTTTGGAAAGATTTTCCATGAAAGAATTTCACAAAGGTAAATCCTTCAAAAAAAATGTCTAAAGGAATTCCTTTAGACATTTTCCCCAAAGGAACGATCAAAAGCCCAACAAAAAAGTGGCTAAGGCAAGGGAAGGGAAGATTTCCTTTAGACAAAATGTTCGAAGGAATTGAAGTAGACCCAGAAGCTGCCAAAAGAATCCTAAAGGGCAGGTACCCTTGTGGGGGGCTCTTAGCACCCAAAAAGTGGACCTTTCTCAAAGACCTAATGGGACACCTTCCCTTTGGGGTGTTCCAAAGGCTTGATAAAGACGTGTTGTACCCAAAAAATGTCATTCATTTTTGGGACAACATTTAAGCTATTTTGGTCTTGCAAGACAAAATTATCTCTTCCCATTTCAAAAAATTGTTCTAAACTTTCAAAATTGGGAATTATTCAAGCTTTTGCAATCAAAGGACTAACAAGTTCAATAGGTTCAAAGGCTTCTATAGGTGAGTTCAATCAAAAGAACCAGTTTCTAACACTTAGTCATTTTTAGGACTGGTTCAACACCTTGGTTCAACCAAAAGAATCTATTGGCAAGCTTCTATGCAATGTTTGAACCATTAAACCATTGAACCATTTCAAGTTCAAAGGTTCAATGGGTTCAAAGGTTTAATGACTTCAACAGGATTCAAGAATTAAGCACTTTTGTCATAGGTTCAAAGTTCAATTGCTTCAGGTTTAATGGCTTCAAGACACTTATCAAAGAGAAGAAGGATTGAACCATTGAACCATTGAACCACTCAGGTTCAAAGGTTCAATGGGTTTAAAGGTTAAACAGGTTCGATGACAGTTGGCTCAACATGGTTTATTTCAAAGAGCTTGGTTCAAACGGTCAATTAAACAAATAAAAGTGAAAGAATGAACCATTGAACCATTGAACCAAAGTTGGTTCAAGCAACAGGTTCAAAGGAGTGCCCCAAAATTCAAAGAGACAAGTGCCCTTGCAGAGGGAATTTCTATGGAAAAAGTGACTAAGGCAAGAAAAGCCCAAAATAAAAGCTCGACAGAGCCCAGTGGATGCTGCCAAGTGTCATCTACTGAGTCCCACTTTACTTTATTTCTAAGAGCTACAGAAGTTGTTACCTGTCCCTTGTAAAAGAAGCAAAACATGAAAAATGTTTGCATTCACATGAATCTAAAATGAGTCCCAAGTATATCTATAATGTT
Organism: Torreya grandis; assembly: GCA_037957365.1. Classification (NCBI taxonomy): domain Eukaryota; kingdom Viridiplantae; phylum Streptophyta; class Pinopsida; order Cupressales; family Taxaceae; genus Torreya; species Torreya grandis. The sequence goes on along the minus strand of JARHVA010000810.1, from coordinate 37,724 downwards.
TCTAAAGCATAGTGGAAGCCACCACGTGTCATCTTCTGTAGGACACTCAAAAGGCATGTAAAGACTCTACAAGTTAAGCGGATGTTGCCACATGTTCTCACCTATTTCCCAGTGGATGCTATCATCTGTCACCTATTGAGATCAATGAAAATCAACTAAGAAGGCAAAATCAAAGGACAAATAGCCCTTTTGGAGGGCACTTGGAAACTAAAGTGGACCATTGAAAAAATCTAAAAGGTCACTTGACAGCTCAAATAGCCCTTGCTGAGGGCAAACAAGGGACAAACGAATCAATTCAAAGGTCGAACGAGCAAAGGTAGATATAAAGAATTCCTTTAGAAAAGTTCTCATGGAAAAGTTGTAAAGAAACAATTCCTTCAAACAAATTATCTAAAAGAATTCCTTCAAACTTTTTGTCTGAAGAAAAAAGTCCCCTGAAACATAAAACCTACCAAGTTTCCACGTGTCCCTTATTAAAATGCAATGGAATCCACCACGTGTCGTCTCTCAAGACACAATTTCAAAGTAGCAGAATGTGCCATGCATCATCTTTAAAACTCTATAGAGATCACCATGTGTCATCTTCCATAGGAAAATAATATGAGTCCTAAAGACTTTCAAAAGAGAAGCTAAAGCTCATCTGAAGCCACCATGTGTCGACATCCATAGTTTCTCCCTTTGGTTTCTTTATTTAGTAAGGATTGTGGTAGACCCCCAGTAAGCTACTAAAGTAAGTGGAGCATACCAAGTGTCATCCTCCACAGGACTCTCAAAAGACAAGTGAAAGCTACCACATGTCCCGTTATAACTCCACAAAGTGCGACAAGTGTCTATATCCACATATTGAGTTTCTTACAGGTTTCAAAGCTTGTTTCAAATAAGCATCTCTCAGGATCCCATGGATGCTTTCAAGTGTCCTCACCCATTTCATAGTGAAACCTACCACATGTCAATTGTTGAAACTAGCAAAAAGTGATCAAGGAATAGAGGATTGAATTGAATCAAGGACCTGATTCAATAGCCATAAAAGGAGGAATGATGAAGAAGGACTAGAAACATTCACGCATAAGATATGTTTCTAAAAGTAGACTACCAGGTGGACATTTGAGGATACAAACATTCAGTGGTGTGACCCATTTCTCTGCATTGAGAAAAGCAAATGGGCAAATACGCTTGATTCTAGCATATCTTCTTGACAAAATTTAATGCAACATGATGTGTTACTGCTCCCAAGTCTTTCTTGAAGGGTTATATATTGGAATCTCTTGTATCATTCTAGGGGATCTCTCTCTGTTATCAAAAACAAAAAAAATCTACCCAAATTGAAAGGCATTACTGAGACTTTGAGCTCAGATTGTTCATCATAGTTATTTATTTGAATAAAAAAATAAGTTACTTTCAGACTTTGTGCTGTTATAGCTTGTATCATTCTAGGAGGTTGTTCTTATGTCTATTTCCTAAAATGTATTCTTGTTTATGCAATTTAACAAGTAGAGCTAGTAGAGGTAACAAAGAGGGTGTGTTGAAGCCAGTTACTTTCATACTTTGTGTTGTCATAATTGTCTTCAGTGTGTGTTTATTTTCTGTTTCTATGTAAAGAACCTTGGGACAAATTTGTACCCTCATTGTTCTTTGTATTTCACTCTTTGGCAGTTGAGTTGGAGACTTTGTGCTTCATTTCATCCTGCTATGTTACTATACCTTGTTATAGTTACTTGTCATCACTAGAAAGATTCCTTTTGTCTATTGAACAACACTTCTGAAAGAAGAGGAGTGTCTTCTATCATTCCATCAAGATTTCTCCTTTGATTCATGCACATCATCTTTGAAAAAAGAGAGATGGATGATTTATCCTACCCTTGAGTGTTATTTTCTATATATATATATATATATATATATATATATATATATATATATATATATATATATATATATATATATATATATAGTTCTTGCATATCTACAGGGAACCTCCCTTTGATGAGAGGAGAGATTAGTCACCTTTTGATGTGGTAAACCTACACATTTAGCTGACCCATATTCCTGCTGTGGTTGATCAGACCTATTTTGTTTATCAGTATGCTGATTGACAAAATATTCAACCAACAATTTTTGGTGACTCTACTGGGAATGTTATGTGCATTCTGAAGCCTCAAGTTTTAGATTGAAGCAGTCCCTACCCTTATCCATTATAGACTCTACCGACTCCACTCCATTTCTTTGTCTTACCCATTATCATTATAGCCTTACCATCTCCCTCCACCTTCACACCAACTGGGAAAGAAAGCGCAGTCTAAAGCCTCAAGATTTAAGCTGAAGCAAGGTCAATTTTTTTCCATTTTTATTTCACAACCTGGTAAATTCAAGGTATACATGAAGCCAAAGGGCTAAAGGCATTATTGACCCTGTATTTGAGTTGGTACAACAAAGTAATTTTGATTTGTCTCCTTCACCATCTCGTCTCCAATGAACTAAGAGCTTTCCTCCTACTAAAGTTAGGTCTCCATTACCAAGTAAAGCATCTAATTCTACTATTAATAAAGCTTTGCCAATAATTACCCCTCTAAGATTTGTTACTCTTCCTTTTCATAGTCATACAATGGTAGTTCAAGGCCCCTGGGGTAATTCTTTTGGACCTCTCAATCTTACTCCACCTCTACATGAGCTCCCATGAAGCTCAAGAAAGAATTTCCCCAAATTCTATGGTGATGGAAGAGTTCATCCTGATAAACACATTGCAGCCTTCATCATAGTCTGTGGTGTAATTGGAGTTGAATTTGAAGATGTGGTAGTCAGGCTATTTGTAGAAACATTACAAAATGTTGTTGTAAATTAGTTTTACCATTTACAGGCTTGATCAGTAACTAACTGGAACACCCTCAAAGCTAATTTTGAATCTAGATTCAAGCCTATAGAAGATGCACATGCCCTTTTGGCTCAGCTTACATAGATGAAGAAAGATCCTCATGAACCAATGAGGGACTTCATAGCCAAGTTTGACAAACTAAGAAATAGGATTCTTGTAATTACTCGACCTACAGATGAGAATCTCAAATGTTTCTTCATTAATTCTCAGTTACCTAAAGTGAGTTTCCTTTTAAGATGTGCTAGTCAAATAGACCTTACTGTAGCTCAAGATTTGGCCACTGAGGTAGAAGATGATCTCATCTTGGTAGGGAAGATAAGAAGAGATCCAAATAGAAATAGACCCTCATCATCTTTTGAATATCCATCTACAGGCATCACTAATCCAATGGTGCAGAAGTTGGCAAATGAGTTGCTTGCTCTCAAAAAACAAATGGCACAAAGAATGTCTTCTGCTCCTTCATACAGAGATATGCCAAGGAGGACATTTCCAAATCAGTCATCCTAGAGCAATGCTGCCAGGAATCAAGGTTAGCTAAATCATCTTCCTCCCCCATAAGGGAAAGTTGCTATTGAAGCTCCCCCAACTAATTTAATAGTGGAATATCTTAAAGTAGAATCAGATTTCTCTTTCTAGCCTGAATTGAGTCAAGAAAATGATGTTGATCTCCTTGTAGAAAACCAAGAAGAATCAGCTAGCGACTCCAACATTGGTTTCTTGAACTATCAGGATGAACCCAAAAGTAAAGGAGAAACTTTTGATGGATCATATGTAGTGTTTACGAGGTCCAAGAACCAATCAAACCAATAAGTTGATAAAGGAAAAATAGAGGAGTAACCTCAACTAGCAATTTCAATTGTTAAATGTGGAACCTCTCTACCTTTCTAGCCAAAGGACCCAGTGATCACCAAAAAGGTAAGTATATCAATTTCACCTTCACCTTTAACTTCAATTTCACAAATCAGTCCTCTCCCCCTTATAAACCAAAAAGTTGAATTACCTTCCTCTTTTCCTAGTCTAATCCAGTCATTTGACATAATTGATCATGTCAAGAAAACCAAAATCCAAATGACTGAGTTTGAATATTTACAATCCAATCCTAAGTAATTGGATAAGTTAGTTGAGTGTGTGAAGAATAAGGCCATCCCTACAGGATAAGAAGTTAAGAAGGTAACTCCTGATTCCTTAAAGAACATGCATATTCCAAATAATCTTATCATTACTCCTCCAGCTGTCCCTGGGAAAATAGAACCTTTCTATGCTTTCCTGTTGATTAATGGTCACAAGTTGAGTAACTGCATCATAGACTCAGGTGCATCTAACAATGTCATGCCTACCAAAGTAGTTGAATCTCTTAATCTTACACTGACCAAAACATTTGGTAGATGTTTCTCTATGGAGAACAAACAAATACCTCTATTGGGACAAATCAAGATGATAGTTCTAGTGGCCGATGTTCCAGCCTCATACGACATTCTACTAGGTTGAAATTTCTACAAAGATGGTGGAGAATTGAGCATGGACCTATCTGAAGTAATAATCCCTGTCAAAGGCATCATGCAGAGGCTACTTCTTGAAAAAGAATCAAAATATATTGTCACTCAAACATCAGCCCCTGAAGCTCAAATTCTATTTGAGTCTTCAGGCATGGGTAACTATTTTCTATCTATAGACAAAGTTCATGAAGCATCTGATAAAGATCTTGAAAGTATCAATCCAAAAATTAGTTCAACTGGAATAACAAAAGAATTGGTAGATTGCAATACAAATGGAGAAGGATCTTCCCTTTCTAATAAAGGAAAATCTAAAGAAAGATTAGTGTCTAATGAGGTATGGACTTCGGAATTCGACGGTAGCTACTCCTCTACTGGTTTAGGAGCTAGGATTGTGTTGATATCTCCTCAAGGAGATATTTTTCCTTCATCTTATAAGTTATAATTTAGCAACACTAATAACATAGCTGAATATGAATCTCTATTGCTTGGATTGAAAGTTGCCTGAGACAAAGGTATCAAGCTCTTTCATGCTAAAGGAAATGTTGAACTAGTGGTTTGTCAGGTAAAAAATCTATAACAAACCAAGAATAAAAGATTGCACCATTACCGAAACCTAGTCTAGGACCAAATTGAAAGCTTTGATGCTTTCAACATCTCTGCCATACCTAGGGAATCTAATGACCGAAATGATGCACTTGCTATTTCAGCAACTCTCCTAATTCCTCACTCAGACTTCACAGGAAACAAGTACAACATTGAGCTAGTCTTTAGACCAAGTGTTCTAGACAATGCTAACTATTGGCAAGTATTCAATGATGATCACCAAATCATTGCCTTCCTGGAATGAAGAGACAACTTTGAACAACAACATTTTGAAGGCAGTGAACCTCAGAAGTGTGAACCAGTCTTTGAATTAAGTTCAAATGCAAATAAAGAATTCTTACAACTCAAAGGGAATAAAATTCCCAAAGGCCTAGTTTTCTTTGAGAAACTATTTGACAAGCATGACAGATTCATCAAATAGCAGCAAACAGATTCAAGCTCTTCTCAGGGATTTGATCAAATAAATCTAACTACTAAAGAAAATCCCAAGATGGTTAACATTGGTAAGTACTGCACTTAGGAAGAAAAGTTCAAGTTCACTGCTCTACTCTACCAATACATGGACATCTTAACATATTCATATGATGACCTGAAGTCTCTCAGGCCTGATGAAATTTGCCATGACATTCCTCTCAAGGTTGACTCAGTGCCTCATAAGCAAAAATCTAGGCAGTATAATATGAAGATATTAGGTACTATTTTGTTTGAGATACAAAAAATGTTAAATGAAAGAATCATTTTCCCAATCCATCATTCCACATGAATTGCAAACATAGTGCCTGTAAGGAAGAAGAATGGTGAAATTTGCATTTGTGTCGATTTCAACAATATAAATCAATCATCTTTAAAGGATAACTATCCTTTGCCAATCACGGATCAAGTAATTCAAATAGTGACAGGTTTGGATATGTTATCAATGCTAGATGGCTTCTTAGGATACAATCAAGTTGAAGTTGGTGAAGCAGACCAACACAAGACTGCATTCACCACACCTTGGGGCACATTTGCATATAGAAAGATGCCTTTTGGCTTGATAAATGCTGGTGCCACCTTTCAAAGAGAAATAGACCTTACTTTTAAGGATGTGATAGGTAAGTTCATTATGGTATACCTTGATGACTTGACCATATTTTCAAATCATCATTCTAATCATATACGCCACTTGCAACAAGTGTTGGAGCACTGCCGCTAGAATGGCATTTCCTTAAACCCCAAAAAGTCTATTTTTGGAGTAACAGAGGGGAAACTTCTCAAACACATTGTGTCCAAAAAAGTCATAAAGATTGAATCAGATAGAGTTAAGTCTATTCAAGAGCTTACCTTACCTACAAGTAAAAATGTTGTTCACTCTTTCTTCAAAAAGGTGAATTTCTTACGAAGGTTCATCCCTGAGTTTGCTGAGAAGACTCGACACATTGTAAACATGATGAAAGGGAAGACCACCTTCAGCTAGACTAAAGAAGTTAAGTTAGCATTTGAGGACATCAAAACTGCTATTGCTCATGCCCCAACTCTAATTTGTCCAGATTACAACAAAGAGTTCATCATATACAGTTATGCTTCTAAACATACACTTTCAACAATTTTGATTCAACATGATAAAGAAGGTATGGAATCTCCCATTTCTTTCATGAGTTTCCCTATCAAAGCCTATGAGCTAAAGTACTCAAATATGGAGAAGCATGCTTATGTAGTGGTGAAAGCAGTCAAGCATTTTTGCTTCTATATCCTAAATTCACACACTACTGCCTTAGTGCCTAACACTATAGTCAAGTCCATATTAACTCAGCAGGATTTTGGGATAGAAAAAGACAATTGGATTGCAAAGATCTAGGAGTTTTATCTATACATCAAGCCAACAAATCTGGTATGGGGAAAAAGGCCTATGCCAATTAATTGTTGATAACAAATTAGAAGAAACAAAGCATAAAGAAGCAGAGGTGGAAGACATACCAATAATTCTCTATCTCCACTACGAATGAGTGGTATTTAGGTATTGCTCATTTCCTTACTTATGGTGAATGTCCTATTCATTTATCTTATAAAGAAAGGAGGACTATCAAGTTGAAAACTACCAATTTTGTACTTTGGGACAATAGCTTGTATAAGAGAATCCTAGATGGAGTATTCCTTCATTGTGTAGACAAAGAGCAGCAAATCCAACTTTTGAAATCTTTCCAGAATCTAGCCTGTTGAGGACTTTTTTTGCTCTTGTGACTGCTCACAAGATTTTATGAGCCAGGTATTACTGGCTAACTCTTTTCCAAGATGCATATAAGTGGGTGAGAAATTGTGAACTCTGCCAACAATTTGTTGGAAGACCCAAGTTAGCTGCCCTGCCTCTCAAACCAGTGATCATAGAGGAACCATTCCAACAATGGGGAATTGATTTTATTAGAGCTATAAACCCATCTTCAAGTGTTGGACATGATTATGTCCTTATAACAATCGACTATTTCACCAAGTGGGTAGAAGTTATCCCAACCAAGCATGCCACTTCAGAAGTAGTGTGCAATTTCCTCAAGGAGAATATCATTTCCAAGTTTGGAGTCCCAATCAAGATTGTTAATGATAATTCATCTTGTTTCACTTCCTAGGAGATTACACAATTTTATCTATTATGGGATTACACTCTCCCATTCTTTTGATAACTTTTCACAAGGGAATGGACAAGCTGAATCAAGTAATAAGAACCTGATGACTATCATTAGGAAGCTCATAGATGACAACCAAAGGACATGGCATAAAGCATTGGTTGATGCTTTATGGGCAAATAGAATCACACTAAAAAGAGGAATTGGTATGTCTCCTTTCTAACTTCTTTATGGTATCAATGCTGAGATACCAATCACCTTAGAATTGCCAGCCTTGAAATTGGCTAAGGCAATCAAAGATCAAACATATGAAAGCACCCTTGATAAGAGAATCATGTGCCTAACTGAGATAGATGAATAGAGAACTATGGTGGTAGACTGAATTTCTACCCATCAAAGCTTGGTAAAGAAACTCCTTAACCAGAAGGCAAAAAACCATGATTTCCATGTTGGAGATCAAGTCCTATTGTGGGACAAAAGGAGAGAACCAAAAGGGATGCATGGAAAGTTTGACTCCCTTTGGAGAGGCTCATTTATTATTCATTAGCACAATGGTGAAAATAAATTCCTATTGAAGTATCAAGATGGCACACTCTTTTCTCTGCCTCATAGTGGGTAGCATCTGAAACACTTCAATTCTTGAAGTATCAAATCATTTTCATCTGTACATATGTATATTTGTATAGTTTTTAGTTCTATTTTGTTTTGTTTGTTTTCATTTTTGATGCCTGTGATTTCTGGGTAACATGACTCTATAGCCCAATGGTACACATGAAGACACTAGAGATTCTAAATTCTACTCCCTTCAATTCTTTTTACAATTGATAGAAGTTCCCCAACTAGAGCTAGTTGTTGTGGAGCTAGTTGTTGTACCTGAAAAATGTCATTCATTTTTGGGACAACATTTAAGCTATTTTGGTCTTGTAAGACAAAATTATCTCTTCCCATTTTCTAATCTTTCAAAATTAGGAATTATTCAAGCTTTTTTAGTTAAAGGACTAACAAGTTCAACAGGTTCAAAGGCTTCTACAGGTGGGTTCAATCAAAAGAACCAGTTTTTAACACTTAGTCATTCTTAGGACTGGTTCAACACCTTAGTTTAACCAAAATAATTTATCGGCAAGCTTCTATGAAATGTTTGAATCATTGAACCATTTCAAGTTCAAAGGTTCAATGGGTTCAAAGGTTTAATGACGTCAGTAGGTTTCAATAATTAAGCACTTTTGTCACAGGTTTGAACTTCAATTGCTTCAAGTTCAACAGCTTCAAGACACTTATCAAAGAGAAGAAGGCTTGAATCATTGAACCACTCAAGTTCAAAGGCTCAATGGGTTCAAAGTTTCAATAGGTTCAATGGCAGTTGGTTTAACATGGTTTGTTTCAAAGAGCTTGGTTTAAATAGTGAATTGAACAAATAGAAGTGAAATAATGAACCATTGAACCAAAGTTGGTTCAATTGATTGGTTCAAGCGACAGGTTCAAAGGAGTGCCCCAAAATTCAAAGATACAAGTGCCTTTGTAGAGGGAATTTCTATGGCAAAAGTGACTAAGGAAAGAAAAGCCTAAAATAAAAGCCTGACAGAGCCCAGCGGATGCTACCAAGTGTCATCTACTGAGTCCCACTTTACTTTGTTTCTAAGAGTTGCAGAAGTTTCCACCTATCCCTTGTAAGAGAAGTGAAACATGACAAATGTATGCATCTGCATGAATCTAAAATGAGTCCCAAGTATATCTATAATGTTTCTAAATCATAGCAGAATTTGCCACATGTCATCTTTCACAGGACACTCAAAAGGCATGTAAAGCCTCTATAAGTTAAGCGGATGTTTCCACGTGTTCTCACCTATTTTCTAGCAGATGCTACCATGTGTCATCTATTGAGATCAACAAAAATCAGCTAAGGCAAAATCAAATGACAAATAGCCCTTTCAGAGGGCACTTGGAAACCAAAGTGGACCATTGTACAAATTTGAAAGGTCACTTTAGAGCTCAAACAGCCCTTGTGAAGGGTAGGCGAGGGACAAACAAACCGATTCAAAGGCCGAATGAGCAAAGGTAGATACAAAGAATTCCGTTGGAAAATTTCCCATGGCAAAGTTGTAAAGAAATAATTCCTTCAGACAAATTGTCTAAAAGAATTCCTTCAAACTTTTTGTCTAAAGGAAAAAGTCCCCTGAAACATAAAACCCACCAAGTTTCCATGTGTCCCTTATTAAAATGTAGTGGAAGCCACCACATGTCATCTATCAAGACATAATTTCAAAGTAGCATAATGTGACACGTGTCATCTTCAAAACTCTATAGAGATCACCATGTGTCATCTTCCACAGGAAAATAATATGAGTCCCAAAGACTTTCAAAAGAGAAGCTAAAGCTCAGCTGAAGCTGCCACGTGTTGACATCCACATTTTCTCCCTTTGGTTTCTTTATTTAGTAAGGATTGTGGTAAACCCCCAGTAAGCTACTGAAGTAAGTGGAGTGCACCAAGTGTCATCCTCCACAAGACTCTCAAAAGACAAGTGAAAGCTGCCACATGTCCCATTATAACTCTACAGAGCGCGACAAGTGTCTGTATCCACATCTTGAGTTTCTTACATGTTTCAAAGCTTGTTTCAAATAAGCATCTCTTAGGATACCATGGATGCTACCAAGTGTCCTCACCCATTTCACAGTGAAACCTACCATGTGTCAATTGTTGAAACTAGCAGAAAGTGATCAAAGAATAGATGATCGAATTGAATCAAGGACCCGATTCAACAACCAAAAAAGGAGGAATGATGAAGAAGGACTAGAAACATTCATGCATAAGATATGTTTCTAGAAGTAGACCACCAGGTGGACATTGGAGGATATAAACATTGAATGGCGTGACCCATTTCTCTGCATTGAGAAAAGCAAATGGGAAAATATGCTCGATTCTAGCATATCTTCTTGATAGAATTTAATGCATCATGATGTGTTACCGCTCCCAAGTCTTTCTTGGAGGGATATATATTAGACTCTCTTGTATAATTCTAGGGGATCTCTCTCTATTATCAAAAACAAAAAACTCTACCCAAATTGAAAGGCATTACTGAGACTTTGAGCTCAGATTGTTCATCATAGTTATTTGTTTGAATCAAAAAAACAAGTTACTTTCTGACTTTGTGATATTATATCTTGTATCATTCTAAGAGATTGTTCTTATCTCTATTTCCTAAATATATTCTTGTTTATGCAATTTAACAAGCAGAATTAGTAGAGGTAACAAAGAAGGTGTCTTGAAACCATTTACTTTCATACTTTGTGCTATCATAATTGTCTTCAGTGTGTGTTTATTTTTTGTTTCCATGTAAAGAAACTTGGGATGAATTTGTTCCCTCATTGTTCTTCGTATTTCACTCTTTGGCAGTTGAGGTGGAGACTTTGTGCTTCATTTCATCCTTTTATGTTACTATACCCTGTTATAGTTACTTGTCATCACTAGAAAGATTCCTTTTTATCTGCTGAACAACACTTATGAAAGAAGAGGAGTGTCTTCTGTCATTCCATCAGGATTTCTCCTTTGATTCATGCACATCATCTATGAAAAAAGAGAGATGGATGATTTATCCTACCCTTGAGTGTTATTTTTTGTTTATATATATATATATATATATATATATATAGTTATTGCATATCTATAGGGAACCTCCCCTTGATGAGAGGAGAGATTAGTCCCCTTTTGATGTGGTAAACCTACACATTTGGCTGACCCATCTTCCCACTGTGGTTGATCAGACCTATTTTGTTTATTAGTACGCTGATTGACAAAATATTAAACCAACAAGATAAAGGAAAAAGCTTTGAAAGACTTAGAAAAAAGAAGACTTCAAAGAACAAGGATTGAACCATTGAACCTTGAACCAAATGGTTCAATGGTTTTAAGGGTTCAAAGGTTCAACAAGTTCAATAAAGATCAAAAGACTTGGAAAAAAAAAGAATCTAAGAAAGAGATTAAACCATTGAACCTTCAACCAAAATGGTTCAAGGGTTTCAAAGGTTCAAAGGAAGCTCCAAGCAAAAGAAGGAAGCAGAAGATTCTAGAGACTAGTTCAAAGAGATGGTTTAACCAAAGACTAAGAAAGTGATTGAACCAGGGAAGCGATGAAACTAAGGAGCAGACAAAGACTGCTTGAACTATTGAACCAATGAACTTTCAAAGGTTTAAGGGTTCATGGTTCAATAGTTCAAACAACCAGTAACCATTGACAATTCCATGAACATCAAATTTAAGGTAATGGAATATCTGTTAACTTTCAAATATAGAGCAAAACTTAAAGGATGAACTAAGCAACCAGCTAAAGAAAATAGCCTGAGAGCTCCAATTACAGTAGGAAAAAAGAGAAGGCTACATGAGATATTGAAATATCTACGAGAGAGTTATTTTTAGTAGGTGAAACAGTTCACCAAGTGGTCATCTAAGCACACAAAATCAAGGACGTGGCTATTTTTCTTCCATGAAGTAAAGGCAAATTGGACAGCTACACAGACATTAGGAAAAGGACCAAACAACCCATGCTAAAGAGGAGACATATGAGATGAATGGGCACGCCACAGTTAAGGTCGATGCACTATTTAAAGCATGGCCCTTTGACAGAAATGAAGATGCATTCAAAGCATTAAATGTAGCATGGGCCATCCCATGGGAAAAAGTGCCAAGCTTTTCTTGGCTACTGTACATTGTAATCTCTTGTTGGATGTAAGGGAGATCTTTCCAAGATAAAAACAAAACTCTACCAAAATTGAAAGGCAATTACTGAGACTTTGAGCTCAGATTGTTGATCATATTACTTTATCTAAATGAGAAAGCAAGTTACTTTCAAACTTTGTGCTGTTATAGCTTGTGTTATTTTCGGAAGTTGTTCTTATGTCCATTTCCTAGGAGCATTCTTGTTTTTTTAATTTAACAACCAAAACTGGTGGAAGTAATCAAGAAGGTGTCCTGAAACCAATTGTGGAAAGACTTTGTGATGTCACAATTATCTTTAGTGTGTTTTTAGTTTCTTTCTGTGTAAAATATTTTGGGACAACTTTGTGCCCCAATTATCCTTTATATTTTACTCTTTAGGCAGTTGAGGTGGATACTTTGTGTTCCATTTCATCCTGTTGGTTACTGCACCCTTGTTACCTATTGGTTACCCACTAGAAATAATTCTTGTGCCCTACTACAAGACCACTTCTGAAAGAAGAGAAGTGCCTTTAGTATTATCACCAGGATTTCTCCTTTGTCTGTGAACATCATCTCTAAAAAAAGAGATATGGATGGTGTAGTCCTACCCCTGAGTGTTATTTTTTTCTTATATATAGTATATAGCTCCTCATAGTTATAAGGGAACCTCCCCTTGATGAGAGGAGAGATTTGTCCACCTCTGATGTGGTAAACCTATACATTTGGCTGACCAATCTCCCTATGCTATGGTTGAAGAGACCTATTTTATTCATCAGTTAGCTATTGAGAAAATATTCACCCAACATGTAGGATGCACAAGAGTATGTTCCAATCGAATAATGGAAGATTTTTTTTGATGTGATGGAGGAAGATTGCCCTATTCAATAACTTAAAGATGAAATATATCAAGTTATTATTAGAATCAATAAAGAGATGAAGAAATGGATTAACTATCATACAAAATAATACAATGGAAGCCTATTATATAGGCATAAAAGGAACACCCAAAAAATAATGAGGTGGGTGGAACCAAATATATCGAGTAGCATAAAATAACTAGGTTTGTGAATCCTACCTACCTAAGTGGTTGAAACCACTATAACCATAACCATGGGAAATTTACATTAGAAAATAGCCTAAGGTAATAAAATAATATGTTAATACCCTCCCTTAATGACTAAACTAGAAACAAGACCAAGTTTTTCCTTGAATTTTATGAACTTGTTTAATCCATGTGGTTTGGTCATTATATCAGCTGACTATTCTGCAGTGGGGTAGTAAAAGAGACTAATGTCTTTATTCATAACCAAATTTTAGATGTAATGATGGTGAGCCTCAAGATGTTTGGTCCTAGCATAGAATATTGGATTCTTAACCATCTTTAAATACTTTAGTTGTCATGAAAAATCAAAGTAGGCTTTGATGACTCAAACTAAAGATCCTCCAAGATTTTCTTTATCCACATAGTTTCATAACCTACACTAACCATAGCTTTATACTCTGCTTCTATTGAATATAATGCCATTATAGTTTGTAGTTTAATCTACCACAATAAGACTCCTAAAATAAGGTGAATACATATCCTATTTTAGATTTTATTGAATCTACTGATCCTACCCAATCATAGTTAGAATATTCTAAAAGCTCAAAATCTACAAACTTCTTATACAATATACCAAAGTCAAGAGTAACTTTGACATATATTAATACCCATTTTGAAGATAAAAAATATAATTCTTATGGTTTAAACATGAAGCAAGATATATAAATCATTGCAAAACAAATATCCAATCTAGTAGTAGTGAGGTAAATGAGACTACCCCCTAGCTATCGATACACTATTTCATTGATCGGAGGTGAAGTGGTGTCATCTAAAATTTTATCTCCAACTTACAATCCACCATTTATTACAATCCACCATTATAAACTTTTCCATCAATCATTTGGCATACATATTATGTGACATGAATACAACCCAATCACCTTACCAAAACTCAACACCCAAATAGTATATTAGTAATCCTAAGTCTATCATGTCAAAAGTACAACAAATATCAGTCTTAATTTGTTGAATGAGATTGAAACTACTCCTAGTGATTGCTATATCATCAACATATACAATGAGAATCAATATGTCATCACTAGACACCTTTACATAGAGAGTTAGTTTAGAACTACACCTTTTGAAACTAGTGTTTCATGTAAATTTTGCTTATTTATTTAAGAAGAATGTTGTAAAACTTAAAAGAAATGCAAGGTTAGTATAACCTAGATCTTGTTTGTGCTTTTAGATCTAGATGGTTGTAGATACTCTTCTTTCGATTAGGAGGAATGACCTGCAGATAAGAAAACACTAAATAAATGGTTAATCAGTTAGATAATAGGTGGATTACCTAACAAGGTAGATCCAAGAAGCACAAGCTTCTTTGGAGGCTGTCAATCCACCCTTTTAAATAATCAAGCTTTGAAAATAAAAAATAAATTACTTGCATAAATAATAGAAGATACTAAAATCAAATACAAGAAGTGCTTAAAAGAGATGAATTTAATTAATTATAATAATATATAATTAAATATTAATTCCAAATAAATTAGATAGGGTTTACAAAATGGGGTGATGTTATGTGCTCAGGGAGAAGGTCAAAATGTGAGATTTGGTTAGGGTTTGATAGGTGAAATTAGCTTGCTATTGGAATTGTCACATAGTGATTATCAATAATTAGGGTGAAGCCATCAGTGGTTGGATGACCATTTTCAGTTAGATAACTATCGATATTTATGGATAACCCATCGGTAGTTAGGGTGACCATCGATGGTTTGGTAACCATCGGTGGTTATGGATAGGCCATCGATGGTCAGGGTGATCATCAGTAGTTACTATGGGTTTTGGTCTAAGTAAAGGTAGGTCTAGTTGGGAAGGTTGTTGAATGATTATGGGAGGTGGGTTTAGGCTAGATGTTGATTATGAGGTAGAAATAAAGGAATTAATTATTAAAAATAGATATTTAAGTCATTTGGTTGAAGAATGTCAAGGTGGGATGGAAGATTAAATAGAGAAACTAATTATTGAATCTGATAAAAGATAGATACTTAGCTTGATAACCTGAAGAATGTGGAGATAGTTGGCTAAAAAATTTGTTGGTGGGGTTTAGATAAATTTTGGTAGAGTAACAATGTATTGGCTATGATTGATGAGCAATAACACTTTAGATCTCTATCGCACTTAGTGAAAGCTTTCTTGGATTTATCAAAAGAAGACCTACCAAAGAAGTTTTGATATAAGAAGCTTTAATAATTATTAATTTTCTTTGGTGATTATTACTCCTGATTTTCCCCCCTTTTCATCTCCTCTTTTTTTATATAAGGAAGGGAGAGATGGAATAATAAGTTCAACAAAAGGTTTAATAGGGTGTCTAAATTTAGATTTAGCATGCATTGATTTTGTACATGGATTAGATAAGCTAAATATAAAAAAACAAGATGTAGTTAGTGCTAGAGTTTAACTATTTAGGTAGTTAAAACTTAACTATTGGTGGTCAATCCTAACCATCGGTAGTTAGAGTGACTGTCGACAGTTGATAGGTCAAAGGTTAAGTTGGTTAAAGTTAGTTAGCTTATCTTAGGTTTGTAATCAAAAGGTTGTAAAGTGATCCTTAAGGGGTCCCAAGGTGGTCTAAGGGTCAGTTTGACATCTAGAACCATGGTGTGTAGTTTTCTAGTGTCTACATTTTCCCCTTTTTATTATACAATTTGTATTAGCAAGATGTAAAATAAAAATAGATTATAAGTCAAAGATTAGGCTACCCCAAGCATGGGAGGAGGTGTTCCCCCTCAAACCAAGAAGTGATGAGTTAAAATAGAATTGGGTACGAGTTTAATGAGTGGATACATTGGTGATAGGTTAGGCACTAAAGTGAAAACACACACATAAAGTGTGACTAAGTGTGATATCCAAGATCATGCATTGACTAGGTTGCCATGGTTGGTAAAAATAAGGTTAGCACTAGAAGGACAAGTGACAAGTAGACCATGTGACCATATTTAGGCATGGTGGTTGGGTTACACTTTAAACACAAGTCTCCTAGTCAAGGTTAGTGTTTTTGTAGGTATCTAAGGTAGGAAGTGATCCTAGGAAGACATAATTGGTCAATTATGCACAAAGGGTAATGCGATTTTAAATTTATTCAAGATGGAAATTTAGTCGGTATGGTCAAAAGGACCAAAGTAAGGTCATCACAAAACATGTGGAAGTTAGGTTAGAATAACCCATGATGAGGTTAATATCATTGGTTGTGGTTGTCAAAGAAGGTTATCTCCAGTGGTTTGGTCATGAATTTATATTGTGATGAAAGTGTGTTTGGAAAATTATGGGTGGTAGGGAAAAATCCCAAAAATGTCAACCATTGATGATGAAGGTCACACTAATTGTTAGTGGTTATACACTAGCCCTAAAAGGGTGAAGATAAAAGAGCTATTGAGGGTTTATTTATTCATTTATAATATAGACCCTCGATGACTACTCTGTGACTTGAGTGAGAAAATCCAATGATGGTTTGGTAGTGTTGGTTGAATGATTAAGTGAGGTATTTATTGAGTTGATTAATTGATCAAGGATATAGAGGTGATGAGGTAGAATTTGAGGTCAGGTGCTAGCTCCTAGGGTACCTCCACAATGGTGATCAAGAAATGGGGTAAGGTTTTTCATTGATTTAGTAGATTGAGACTTGAATTTATTTATTTTTGTTGTTATTTGTTTGATTGTAGGTGTGATTGACCTAGGGATAGATTTAGGTTTTGTTTTGGTGAGAATCAAGTATGAAATGAGATACATGAGTAGGTAATTTATGTTAGGATGGGTATGTGTAGGTTTTTTTAGCATTTTTTTAGATTGGGAGAGAGTTTGGTCAAGCCTTAGGGCTTGAGGATCATTGGTGGTCACTACTTAATGACTATTGGTGGTTAATATTGACTGGTGGTAGTTGATAGGAAACCTCCCAATGGTCACTATGGTGACTATTTATGGTTGACCACCTAACCATTGGTAGTCAATGGTTGATCAATGATGGTCCCAAAAAGAACCATTGTTGATCAAACTTTGACCATCATCAGTTGGGAAATTGTTAAAAAGGTGGGATATAAGTTTTAATTAGAAATTTTGGGTAATGGATAAAGGTTTAGTTTGAATGGTAGTTGTGAAAGGTTAAGGAGTTAAGGTTATGCTTAGTGGTCAAGATAAAGGGTATAGGTCAAGAAGGTTGAATGATGGGGTAGAGAAATGGTAGGAGGGGTTAATGATGTTGTTTAGGTTAGTGGGTATGGGTGTAGTGAAGGTAGCTAGAAGATAACATGAAAGAAATGATTAGCTTGGTAGGTGTGATTAGGTGAATAGGTATTAGGTAACAATGAAGGTTTATAGGTGAAGGGTGTAGTTAGAGGAGTGTAGATTAAACTTTAAAGTTATTATTTTAGTTTGATGTTTTAGGTAGTGGTTGAAGGTAGTATTTGACGGTTTATGTTAGTGGTTTAGGGTAAGGTTAGTGATGTAGATAATATAGGTAAAATAGTTGATAAGATAGGCATGTCTTATGTATAAGTCAGATGAGGTAGAGTTATTGTTAATGAGGTGAATAGTTTAAAATAAGGGGTAAAATTTGTAGGCAAAGTATGTCAAATTAAGAAAACTAAGGCACTAGTTTCAAACCTTAAAGGCATGAGAGTAGATATGTATGAGAGATCAGGTGCCTTGGATACTGAACGAGGTATAGAGAGGGATGATTGATGTTGATTGAGAGCATATGGAGGATGTGGGACTTGGAGGCATGAGGTACTACCAACATGTACTCAAGATATGGTGATGTTAGTGGCACTCATTAACCATTTTGCCTGAGGATATCCATAAGATCATGTAACTACCCATATAAGGTGAGCTTATCTACCACATTGAGGGTGAGGAGAGAGATAGGAAGATAGAGATCTTGTATAGATAGGACCATGAGTATGAAAGGTGGCACTTAGGGGGTTTCCACTACACACCACTATATCAGAGGGATAGGTATATGAGGAGGCTATTTACTATGATTATGATAGCGGTCATGTGTTATGCATTACCCACATATAGTAGTGGAAGGTTCCCTTATTTTTTGCTAGGGGTGCTCATTGAGATGTGGTTGGGTTACATAGTGTTTATGTGGGCTCATATGTTATTAGTTAAAATTTAACAAGAGCTCTGGGGATTCTATACCCATAAGAGATATGGGATAAATGTCAGTTTTGTTTTTCATTATTGGGCATATGAGCACATCTGGGTATTGAAACCTATGGGGCTACCATGGGATGATTTTGTTTAGATGGATTTCAAGGTTGGATATATGAGGTGGAAATGTGATTATGCCCTCTTAGGACCAGGAAGAGGGGTACATGACATAGACTAATACAAGGACCGATTAGATGCCATAGTTGTGGGAGATGTGATTTGGAGACTATATGTCAGGTTTCCAAGATGGACACACTATGTGAGACACACCCTATCACTTTAGAGCTATAGATGGATCTATGGTAGGTGAGATCATGAGATAGAGATTATTATATTTGATAGGGTATGGAGATAGGTAAGCCTTGTTTAGGATATACCCAGGGTCTTTTTAAGGTATAAGAGGGTGTTCTCAAGGTATAAGAGTGAGGATATAGAGTTTTAACTACCCATTCCATAGCCAATTCATGAGTTCATTGATCAAGAGTTTTTACTAGTAAGGATTGATGTGGATGATGTAGGTGTCATAGATGGCTATCGTACATGGTACCAAGCACACTATGATGCTTTAATTTTTAGAGGTGATGATGGTGGTTGATAGGACATATATGTTGATACAGGGGGATGTGGTTAGTAGGTGGGAGGGGTGATCTAGATGTACATGCACTAATCATTTAGAGGGACCAGACATGAGTGACACTAGCCACTATATAGGCATCCTTGGTAGTAGTAACCTAGGAGAGGGATGTAATATAGGGTTAGGTGGTTGATTTTATGAGAGAGAGAGAGAGAGAGAGAGAGAGAGAGAGAGAGAGAGAGAGAGAGAGAGAGAGAGAGAGAGAGAGAGAGAGAGAGAGAGAGAGAGAGAGAGAGAGAGGCTAGGGATCAACTAACCATGGTGATGTAGGAGAGAGATTCTCTTTGGTAAGTATGAGTACCAAAAAATATGGGATCATCAAGTACTATATCAATGCATAGATATGTAGTGATAGTATAGGATCTATGTTATTATAATGCCTTGGTCTTCAGGCATATACCAAATGAGCCCTAATGGGGTGAGTACATAGTCAGGATCATAAGAAGTGTTAGTACTATGACACTAGGTCACTAGGTTGCCTCTGCAGGAGGATAGGTGGGTGAAAGAGGATAGGATCCACGAGGAAGTGGTGCTTCAAGGGATTAGATTTATTATGATACATTGTAATTTTGATGTAGCACATGATTTTGATACTGGCCTATGAGCTGATGTAGTGAGGTGTATACATATTTTGAGAGATATGTACTTATTTGTATATACGATCATCATATCGATTATGAGGTCATGATTTATAGATATGATCATTGTATATGGTTTTTGGTTCATTGTTATGATGTTCATGTTGTTTATTTATGATTTGATATGATGGTTGATGTGGACTTACCTAGCTAGGCATGTGATGTGATGGCTACTTAATTTATGTGCATGACATCATCTGATATTTGATAGATGTTGTTTATGATATGATGATGCTTATGATTTTTTGGACAAGGGTATGATGTTTTTTGATTATTCTTATGGTTATGGTTTATGGATCATTGTTATATGGATGTGATAAATGATAGGATGGTGATGATTTTATGA
This sequence comes from Torreya grandis, assembly GCA_037957365.1. Classification (NCBI taxonomy): domain Eukaryota; kingdom Viridiplantae; phylum Streptophyta; class Pinopsida; order Cupressales; family Taxaceae; genus Torreya; species Torreya grandis. The sequence continues at coordinate 17,604 of JARHVA010000810.1, read as the reverse complement.
TGATGTTTATGATATGGTTATGTGATGATGACGTTTGTGGATTCAATATTTTCATGATTATTATATTTATTGTTCATTGTTCATGATGATTTTAATTTATGATGTGATGAAATATGTTCATGATATGGTTATGTGATGATGATGTTTATTATTGGATGTTATGATGACAGTGATGTTCATGATAAAATTTAATGAATATATGCTTCTTTGTCTAGATTTAGACATGTGGTGGATATGTGTGAATGTCTCATTTATTTTTGATGTATGATTAAATTATGGTAGATATGATAGATGGTTTAGTTGATATGATTTATCACTCGATGATGTTTATCATAGGATATGTTTAATTTATTAATATATTCTTATGGTTAAAAAAATTTAAATAAATAAGGTAAAAACACATGGTTAAATGCATTTATTTCAATGAAGGTGATGTAATGAAACTAAATAAGAGAAAAGAAAGATAAGACAATAAAAAGGCAAATGTCTTAATGAATGCATCAACCAATATGAGAGGATAATAATAAGGTACAATGCTTCTTCTTCATCAAGGACTAAAACAAAATGAAGTTGGATCAGATTATGAACATAAATCCTTCGAATGCTTGGCATTAACATTCGTTAGTTGGTTAAAAAGGTGTCTTGATCACATAATGTCAAGTAAGTTCAAAATCCATTGATTATAGAGTGTATAAAGGGGAGGGGGATGCAAATGGAACCTTATTGGGAGATCAACTTTCCTCTTATATAGGTTACCAAAGAGCCAATATAAACAAGTCCACCATGTCATATAAGGTTTAGACTGATCAATGTAAGAAGTCTATTTATGAAAGATAATTATGGCTTCCAAAATAAAGTTTGGATTTTATAATTTTTGATAATGGGTATTTTGCTATTTTATTACTACTTGGAGGGATGGGGGAAGTTGATCAATGTGGGAAGCTTCCAATAGATTACTACACTTTGATAAATGCTTTACTCAGCCATCCTTCAATGGAGTGGTCTAATTTTATGAGCTTTGTTTAAGGATTTTTATAGTTGCCCTTCAAGGGAGAAATCTACCTTATATTGAGAATTTTTGATGTGTTGGCAACTATCCTTTAATGGAGCAGTCTATAAATACTACAAATAATCCCTAATTATTTTTTGATTAATTTTGCTTTTGATGACATAGACTTGATTATATAGGCTTAGAGGTTCACCTTTATGAAGGCAAAACTAAAGCACAAAAAGGTTGATGGTGGGTAAAAGAGGTTTTAAGTGACAATGACCATGGAAATCCATCCTATAAGGGGATGGAAATTACCATGAGGATAATGCAATGGGTAGAAGCATGGTACCCATGTTCAAGATTAGGAAAAGACTGTAACAGATAATCACATGATTCAGATTTAATTAGTTGTCCTTAAAATAAGGAGATGAATGTGAGTGAAAATAAGGGATGAGATTAAGTTATAAAAAAGGTGAGTTCAATCTTATTTAACAAAAGAAAAGACATAGAAGCAAAGAATTGAGGGGCTTAGGTTCTAGTTTCTCTTCAAGAGAGGACAACAAGTAAGCTCCCAATCCATAATTATGCATTATGATATAAGGTCTAAGCCAATTGAAAGTAAAAATTACCTTGCTTTCTTTTCTCCATAGTGGTGACACGTTGATTTTTCTTTAGGATGAGATATTCAATATTGAATTGTCATACTTTAAGGTGTTTGTTATAATCATACTTGATTCATTCTTGATAGACATGAAGATTAATGAGCACTACTAAATGATGTTCATCAAGAAGCTCAATTTGGGATAAATGTTTTTGATAGTAATTTCTCTTAGAAATGAGATATTTCAAGGATATGCAAAGAGAGGGAATATGGAATTTAAGAGGCAAGACAACCTCTACTCCAAAAAATAGAGAGAAAGGGGTAGCATCTATAGGGGTTTGAATTCTAGTACAATAGGGCCATAAGGTGAAGGGGATGTGTAAGTGTCAATTCTAACTAAATACATTAACCATTTTAATTAGCATGTTATTAAGAGTCTTGTTAGAGGCTTCCACCTATCCATTAGCTTGTGGATGATAGGGTGATGATAAACTTAACTTGATATTAAATAAATCACAAAGACCTTAGACTTGTTTTTTTTTTGAAAGATTTTCCATTATCAGTGATAATTTTGTGAGGGACATCAAAATGATAGATGATGTGATGGTTGATAAAGTTGATAATATTTATAACTTTGGTTGAGATGAGATGAATAACCTCTATCCATTTAGTGAAATATTCCATTATAGTGATGATAGAATGATGTCACTATGAATAATTGGGGTTAATTAATCCAATGAGCTACAGAATCCACTATGAGAAGGGCCAAAGATCTTTGGATACTTGGAGACTATGGCTAGGTGCATGATGTGAATTAGGATGTTGTTGACATTTGACACACTTTTTCATATAATCACAACAATATTGGTTAAGGGTGGGCTAATAATAGCCAAGGTGAAGGATGCATTTAGCAAAAACTAAACCACTAGAGTGTCCCCCATAGATCCCATCATGAATTTCCCTGATAGAATGAGATGATTCATGATTACATAGGCAACATAAGAGGAAACCATCAAAGCTACATGTATAAAGAATTCCCCCTAGTATGGTATAATGTGAGGTGCTCTGAATAAACTATCTTTGAGCATTCTTGGAAAGACTAGAAGGAATGATGGTAAGGTTGAGATAGTCAAAGGTCTGCTGATACCAAAGGTTGGTTTGGGTCTCCTCCACATGAATATGGTGGGAGATTCTGATTTGACATAAGAGGGTTGGGTAAATGAATGGATAATTATAGCTAAATTAGATTCAGAGGGTGAAAATGGGATTTGAGAAGTGAGGGAAGCCATCATATCATCAAAATTATTTGTAGACCATGGAGTGGTTTAGATATGATAGTGTTCAAATGATGTTAAGAGTATGTTAGCTAATAATTTTTACTATTGCAAAACACCATTCTTGTATTGATAAGAGCCATTGATTTAATTGACCATGAGTTGAGAGTCACCAAAAATTTTGATCATTTTGACTCCCAAGGCTAATGGATTTTGGAGACTTATCACTAGGGATTTGTACTCAGCTCTATTATTGGTACATTTGAAATCTATCTTGAAGGATAAAGGAAGAGATTTACCATGAATGGGGATAAGGATGATGCTATCTCCCCCACCATGTTGACACTTTTATCCATTGAATAACATGGTCACTTTATTGGTCAAGTCTTCTTAAGAGATGTGTGTGATGGACTCATCAATAAACTCAAGAAGAGGAGGCCTATTGTTTGCTAATGGTGCTTCAGCCAATTGGTTGACAATGAATTGTCCTTTAATTGACTTATAATGAAGGAAATAAAGGTTAAACTCAACTAAAAACATGAGCCACTTGGCCATACATTGGTTTTGGTATGGCTTGGAGTGTATATACTTGAGTGGGTCAGTATTGGTTATGACATAGGTCTTGTGGTTGAGAAGGTAGTGGCAAAGTTTAGTGGTCATGAAGACCAAGGCTAGGAAATGTTTCTTGGTATGGGTATATAAAGTGTATTAGAAAACTTTCTCTTTATGATACTCATCTTGATGAGCTAGTATTTCCCCTAAAGAGTGGTTAGTGGCAAAGATATAAAGGTAAAAAGTTTGATTTTCTGTGGGAGGAATGAGGATAGGTGGAGATAGAAGGTAATCTTTAAGTAAATCAAAAGCCTTTTAACAATCATTATTCCACTTAAAAGATACTTTCTTCTTCAAAATGTGGTGGAAGGGTTGGCATCGATTTGAGAGCTAAGAGATAAAGTGATGAATGGATTAGAGTTTTCCCTACAAGCTATAGAGTTGATTGAGGTGGGTGGGAGGAGGCATGTTGAGGATTTTTTTGATTTAGGTGGGATTGACTTTGATTACCTGAAAGGAGATAATGAATCCAAGAAGCTTTCTTGACAAGACCCCAAAAACACACTTCTTGGGGTTAAGGTGGACATGGTTAGGGACGAGTCACTCAAAGATAATCTTAAGAAAAACTAAATGATCTTTATGACATTTATATTTCCTAAGAAGATCATCGACATAGTCTTCTATGATTTTATGAAGAAGGTCATGGAAGATGTAGGTCATAACACATTGGTAGGTTGTACTAGCGTTCTTCAATCCAAAAGGCTTGACCCTATAGCATAAATTTCCCCATGGGGTGATAAAGGTGGTTTTGTCTTGATCTTCAAGGCAAATTAAGATCTGATTGTAGCCTGACAATCCATCCATAAGAGATAACATCTCATGGTTGGTTGTAATTTCAACAAGTTGGTCAATGATTGGCAAGGAAAGTCATCCTTTAGGAAAGCAAGGTTAAGGTCATGAAAGTCAACACAAATGCAAAGTCCCCCTTTAGCTTTGGCGATAGGTACAATGTTAGGGACCCATTGGGGATAATAAATGGGTTAAATGAAATTGATGGATAGGAAATGTTGAAGCTCTTCTTTTATGAGAAAGGCTATGCAAGGGTGCATTCATCAAAGTTTATACCTAAAAGGCTTCGCATCATGGTTGGTGACTATGTTTTGGGTAGTGATGGAGGGGTCAATTCATGGCATGTCATTTTAAGACTAAGTAAATGTTATGGTTTTTTAGTAAGGAGGGGAAGTCTCAAAGCTCCTCAAATTTTAGAAATTGGCTAATTTTGACAATGCATGGGTTATATAGAGTGACCAAGTTGATATCCATGGTGAATTCATTCAAAATGGTTGAGGTCTCAGGAAGAAGATATTTGTGGATAAAAGAATCATTTACACCTAGATAGGCCAAAATGGAATCATCGTTGTGACACCAAATGGTATTAATGGTATGAGACTAGTCCACTACCATTTTAGGATGGGCTATAGGAATAGTCATGGTCACCCCATCCTTTTGATAAGTCAAGGGTCCTAGGTTGATCATGTTGATGGATTTTTTTTAAGGGGAATGATTTTAAAATTTTCAATTATCGATGGTGGAGTGAAAGGTGAGGATGGGATCTCCTCATCAATGATGGTAAAGGGAGGTGGGTTGGTTTGATTTTTAGGTGGTGTGAAACTAAACCCATGCTTTTCATGAGGTTTTTGGGTTTTGATTAGAAGTAACTCATGTGAACTATCTTCATATCGACCTAGACCACATCCCTTCCAAGCACACCTATAAAGGTATGTCTTGTCAAAATCTATTTTATAAAGATAAGAGAAACTAGAGGTGAATGGTTGAGGTGAGAAAGAGATGACAAAAGTGTCAAGGGGTTTATCAAGTCCCCCATAGATGAAATTGTTTTGACAAGTTGAGGGCCTAAAAGTAATAATGACTCAAATATTAAGGTCATAACTAGGTTATTGGTCAAGACTATCATACTCTTGAAGGGTAGGAAGGGTGTCTAGTGTCAGAAGGTGATACTCCCCCAATGAAAAATGCTATAAGGTTGAGTCCATAGGGTCCACTATGGGAATTTAGGTGGAAGGGACATATGAACTGGTGGATGATTCATTTGTAGGGGAAGGTGGGGCTTGATCTTTTACTGATGAAGGGTTATTGGATGGAGGAAAGAGAATGTAATTGGGTCGGTATATCATGTTTCATGATGTAAAAGGGCTTGGGTTATCTTGTATGGTAATAACTTGACCTTTGTGTTCAAATTTGATGCATCAATGTAGGGTGGATGGCACATAGCCCATGGAATGAATCCAAGGGTGTCCCAAAAAAATGTTGTACTATAACTCTCCTTCTACTACATATAAGATCTTAGGAAGCATGTGGGGTCCTAGGAAAATATGAAGGATAATAGTTCCTAAAGTTATGTCCAAGGTATCATTGAGGTTTCAAAAATAATTTTCTCAAGTAATTTGAGTTGGTTGTATGCATGGGAGGAGATAATGTTAATGCAAGCTGCCCCATAGTTCATACCCCTCTTGATGTGGCTTTGGTTGATGTACATAGTAATGAATAGGGGAGGATCAAGATATCTATATGGATGGAGGGTATTTCTGAATCCTTGAAGGTAACAAGGTTGGAAAGTTGAAGAGCTTCAACAAAGGATAATAAAGGTTATTGGTCTTTGTTGACCAAATTTCAATTCTAGACAAACAAGGTTAACCCCTACTATTTTGATATTTTAAATAATTTTCCCATGTGTCCTATAGGGTGTCATGTTGGTCTATTATCTCACTTATCCTTCCCCTAGTCTTTATTGAAGCTCATCTTCCTTGAAATGGCTTAGTCAACCAAAGTCAAACATGGTCAAACCTTGGTAAAACTTTTTCAAAGGATAATTTTGTGTAAAATTTTCCTAATATGATATTTATCATGTTTTAATGTGTTTACAAGTCATACATTGGTCATGCACTAGGTTTCATGTGCAAAAGGGGGCCTTTTGATCACATTTTAGCCCATTTATTGACTTTTACAAAATTTCAAGAGAGAAAATTTGTCACCAAGGTGAGTTTCAATGTGGAAGAGTTTAGAATCATGTTAGGGACAATTAGATGTCATCCAAGAGTTATTTATGTGTATAAAATGGGAATTTCTCCTTATTTTTAGGCCCCTTTAGGAAGTTGTATGGAATAGATGATCTGATCTTTAGCTAAAAATGTGTGTAGAGTGTCTCTTCACCTATCAAAACCCATTTACAAATTTTTTTCAAGTATAATGCAAAAAAATTCATCTATAACTTATTTTCTCCCATTTTCTCTTGGGAAGCAAAAAGGGGTCAACTTCAAGCACTTGGCATAGACCGTACAGGTGGATTTGGGAGGAGTGCTTCTAGGGGTGGAATTTAATCTAAGTGAACTTAAATTAAATAATAAAAAATTACAATTTGGTGGGTCCTCCGTTATGAACAATGGCTAACACTCTAGGTATATTTTTGTGCATGTTCAACCATGAGGTGGTCTCCTTTTGAACCTATTTCAAGTTTCCTTTCTTTGGTTTGATGGATTTTTGTGTTTCATTTGTTTCTACATGTTTTTCAAGACATACCCATACTTCTTGTTTAAGGAAGGATATTTTAAATGTGGTATGGAGGAATGGGATGTTATTTTATATTTTTGGATCCTTTAATATACTTTTTAAAGTGTTGGTACTAGTTTTCAACTCATAAAATGACCAAACAATGCTCTCAAAGCTATGCTTATCATGACTATCAACCGTCACAAAGATGATGACAACCTATAGGTGTCATTGAAGGTGTATTTGAAGTTGTTTTCAAATTTTATTAATTAGGATTGTTCAATTTAAGGCTAAAAAATTCATTTGAGGTTCTTGGAGAGTCTTTACCTTGCATTTTTTTTGCTCTTTCCTACTCTTGCCTGTATATCATAGTCAAACCTCCATTGAAGACCCCTGCTAACATCATCATGACTGAGAAACAAAATTCATAATGGTTTAAATATTTTATAGGTATTTGGATTTAAATTTTGATAGGTTTGAGATTGATTGATAAGGTTCACAATGTGTTGTAAGATTTCAAGAGACTATGACTAAGTTTTGGGAGTTTATCCCAAAATAATGAAAAGGGAGGTCTTTAAGGTTTCTTGAGATGATGCATATTTATTTCAAAAAGTTTTTTCAATGATATAATTTTCTTTGTTTAGTATCCTCTACCACAAATAATTATTATTCCAAATTTGAAGCCAAAATGCTAAGAGATATATGGTCATTGAGACCCTTGAATTTGTCTAAGAAAACATTGAATTTTAAAAATAATCACCTATAAGAAGGTAACCAAAAGTGACTTTGCACTTCACATGGAAAGTCATAAATTATGATATAAATTTTAAACAATCATAAATTTTTCAAATGAAATTCAAGGGATATGAGGATAGATACAAGGTATATCTTTATGTTTTGAGACCTCCTAAGCAATCCCCTATCCATACAATAGGCTTGGGAACACTAACCTACAATAGGCATAGTAAGTTTCTACCTCAATTGGGAAAATAATAATCAAAGTCAAGTTTTTAGGTGAAATTGGATATTTTTAATAAATTATAACCAAATTAAAAAATTTTCCTATCAACTACATGACCTAAAAGGTCTCAAATAAATCTACAAGCATGACAAATTGTGACTGCCATAGTCAAGGTAGGGGTATCTTAATGGAGGACCTAAACATGGAATTGGTATGGTTTGGAATATCTAAAATTGAATTAAAATTAAATTGGATACATATTACATAAAAAACATGTAAATAATTTCTATGCTCATAAACTAAATCCTAAACCAAGCCATGACAACCTACAGGCAGGAATAAGTGACTCTATCCCAGTCAAACATGAGGATAATTTAACAAAGATGATATATGTAAATGATATAGCAAGATAAAGTTTTAAATTTATTTAATAAAGGTTTATAAATGGAACTAAATTAATCATTAACATCAATATTATGAGAAAAAATTAAAATAAACTATCTTTTTGAGGATAAAACAAGCTTATAGCCTGCCTACCCTGCATTTTTTGCCTTTTAGGAGTCTGCCTTGAGTTTTGAAGGGGTTAGAGGGTAATTTGACCCTATCAAGAGATTATTTTTGTAAATTAACCATTTAAAATTTAATATACCTATCCAACATCCAAACATTATGAAAAAATAAGGCAACATACACCTATTCTATCTCAGAATAGGGGTAGTTTTCTCATGTGAGCAACATGTAGTTTTGTGAAAAAGGGTGTTTGGGTGAGTAGGAGATGTTTTTAATCATATAAGAAGGTTTTATAAGATGTATCACACATAAAAAACATGAAAAATCAACCTATAAGGTTTGAGACTAAGCAAGAGTCTCTACACAAGGAGGTTTGCAGTCATACATAGTAGTTAAGGAATATACCTAATCTCAAATGAAGGGTCATTTTAAATTTAGGCCTTAGAAGAGTATATAAATGAATTGTGTCACCTTAATTGAGGTTAAAATGAAGTTTTTGATCTATTTTTATGTATGGTAATCCATTTGAGATCCATTTTGAGTCTAAGGTACAAGCAGACCCATTAGCAAGGTCTAGACATGGTTCCAAAGTAGGAGTCAATTTCATTTATATATTCAAGGGAGATATTATAGTGATGTTATAATGTTTATAAGACATATTAATAGGTTTTAAAACCTTTTTTTGTATTATATCCACAAAGAATCCATAATTTGGCCTAGAATGTGTTGAAACCCTGCTAATTATGCAAAATTGACTTGAATGGTCATCTTGGAATGCTCATATCTTTCACGAGAATTTGCATGGGAAATTGATATATTTGGGTATGATTGAGGGGGTAATTAAGAATACACAAGTGACATTTGGAGAATATTATAATGTTAAACCCTTATGAACAAAGATTAAGACCAAAAACCACTCAAAACCCTTGCAAACCCTCCATAAAGACCTAATTGGGAAGATGAGGTAATTTTAGCATATAAAAGGTATGGAGGTACCATGAAAACACTTGGATGATGTATATTAATCTCCATATATTATTAAAATTTACCTTATGTGTATAGACATATATGAAATAGGGCAAGATAGGGATTATTTTGACCATTTTTTGTGTTGTGCAAGCATGATGACCTTACAAGAGACCAAATCACTTTTGGAGGGAATATTAGGGATTTTTATGAGTATTAATGGTCATTGGATCAATTTTATAAGTTCCTGAGTGTGCCTACCATCTCTCCCATTTTAACAAGTCAAGTGAGTGAGCTAGGGAAGACTTAGTGAAAATGGTGAATCTTCATTTTAAAAGCCTTTTAAGGCTTGTTTCTTGTAAATGATGCTATGGACTTGGGAAACATGTAATTCATATTATTTTATGTATTATATTGTATTTTTGAATAGTTTTTAGGTGCCAAATGTGAGAGGTGTAGGGAAAAGCGCTCTTTTGGGACTACCAAGGATGCTTATGCATGACTAGATGATCATGAGTGGTTTAGTACCTCACCAATGCATGTGAGGACTTGTTTATAATCCCTATTAATTAAATACATAATTAGACCTAGTTATTTGTAGTTATAGGGTAGTTTTGGAAGGCTAATCATGAGGGGCATTTATCCATGCATAGAAAAGGAAATTCTTGACCATTTTATAGGTCTTAGATGATTGGAGATGGAACTTTTATCTCCTTTTTCTATATTCCTCACCCCATCCCTCTCTCCCATGAAATTGTAACTGATCTTCACATTTTTGACACATGTCTAAGTGACTCTTGGACTCCCCTTCTCTCTCTCTCTTCTCATATCTTCTATAAATTGAGCCTTCTTGGCTATCGTAGGGGATCTCTCTACCTGGGTATGGAAAATCCATATAAATTTTTTGCCTTGAATGAATAAATAAAAGTGTTTTACCTCATTAAAATATTTCACTAAGTATACACAATGGATGTTAGTCTTGTGAAAGTGTAGGTTTTGGTTTACCTTTACATGTTACCCTCCTTAGTACCTTGTGTGTTTTTAATATCTCTTTTGCAGGTCAGCAAGAAGTGTCAAAGTAAATTGAAGGTTTAGTGAGTATGCTACTTAATAGAGTTTCTTATAATTCCAATTGTCTAGTTCCTCCTAGCCTATGCTATCTCCAAGACCCCATGTTGAAGCATTGATGTGAAAGTGAAAATTGACATTGGATGAAGTGTATGTGAAACTTTCCCTTAGTTCTAAGTGTGTGCTAAGGGTATGAGTATAGAAAAAAATTTAGTGTACCACCTCCTATAGACTAGGTTTAATTTCATGTTATCACTATCCCTTTCCATTCCCCAAGTGTTAGTAGTAGGATATGAGCTTTAGTGATGCATCAAGGGGAGCTAGCCCCTAATCTAGAGATCCACCTCCTAATAGGGATACCCATATCCCTGAGGTGGTTTCATTGTCTCACTTGAATGAGGATAATCTTGTCCCATCTCCTCAATGAGTGAAAGTTTGAGTGATAATAATTTTTGTCTTGTCCGGTGGGACTCTTGTTCTAAGAGCTTGAGGAGTTTTGGTGTTCTCCTCAAGATAGAAACCTTTGGAGGTAATTCTACTAAGCACCAATGGTTACTCCAAGTACATGTCTACTAGTTGAGTATTTTAGGTATACCTATTGAAAGTTTTTTTCTTGTTTCAATCTCTTTTTATGAGTAATTCATAGAGAATTATGAGCTTGAGCTTGTCTTAACACAAATTGGGGAGACATATACTTCTTTGGCTCTTCCCCCTCATTATGAACAAGTTCTTGGCCAATATTGCCATGATCCCCATCAATAATATGTTACTTATGACTAGCCTTATCAAGTTTGTGATCCATCTATCCCACCTATCTCCTATCCAAGCCATTCCATTTCTAGTTTCAAAAAGACTCTCATTGGTTATCAAGACTACATGTTAGACCTTGACACTAGGTATGGTTGTGGTCAAGTCATCCCTAGTGTTTGTGTCAAGAGTGTGAGGGATGATTTGGAACAAGTCAAAAGGGAATGGATTCCTATAGATAAATCTAGTTTTCCATGTCTTTCTAATGAGATTATTAATATTTGTGGCTTGATTTTCCATCTAGAGGAGAGATTGAGAGTTCATGAACTAGCTCAATCTTGGCAGCCCTAAAATACCCCAATTACTTCATACACTCCCCAAATTTTCCCTTCTTGGAGGTCTATCCAAGAGATCAGCCAAAATAAGGAGAAAACCATGGTGGAGAAGGGTAAATTTCTTGGAGGATATGGTGAAGAATAAATTTTGAGTTTTAAAGCTCACCTTAAAAGAAAAATTGAATTAGCCAATCATATTTTGAGGCAATCCATCATGATAGTAGAAGGTGAACTCTCTAATCCTACTTCTCTAACTTGACATCAAGGTGCCAATCCCAATGAAACTCTAAGTTTCATAAACATACCAATCACCCCTTCAATAGCCTCTTAACCCCATGAAAATATCCTTGATCCTACCTTCCCAAGATGGAAAGAGGTGGTGGCAGCTCATGAAGAAAGGAACAAATAAATCTTAAGTAGAGAAGTTGTTAGGGAAGATAAAATTGAAACCATCCAACTACCTCCCACCCCTCCTAAAGAAGCCATTGAGCCCAGCTTTCTACCCCTTCTAATTGATCAAGGTTTCCCTCCCAATGTTGAGAATTGCATTACTACTTGGGAATCCCCTTTGGCTAAGATTCCTATTTTTGAAGTGCCTAATGTTGATATCACTAAGAGGAGGATGAAATTGAAATCTTAGATTTGGATTGAAGATGAATAAGGGATGAATGCTAGTGAGGAGAGGTCAAGTTGTGAAGATGAGGAAGAAGATCCTATTTGTGTGGGAAAACATACCTTGAAAGAAGTTCTCTTGGACTCCTAAGAAGAAGAGGAAATGATCTCTTTTGTTTCTCCTTTTCATAATGCTGACCGGTCAAAGGATGATGATATATGGTATAGATTTGAGAGCATATGCATTGAATTTAAAGCCCTTAAAGAACCTACAAATCCTTTGGAGCTGACTAGCCATGGAAATCAAGAATATGTGTCTCAAAAGGAGGACATGTGGTAGACCTATGTTCAAATGTTTAAGGACTATGAGGAACATGAGAAGACCAAACTAATGAAAAAATAAGTCCAAGATAATGGAGAGTAGGTATGTGTTGAGGATCATCATCATGAAGAGAAATTAGATCATAATGGAGTAATATATGATGGTCTTGGGATTTTTGAAGATGATTTAAAGTTTGAATCAATAACCTCATATGAAGCTACCTCCACCAAATTACAAGAAGAATGTGAGCAATTAACACTTCTACATGGTCATGATACAATGCCCTTTGAATAGTTTGAAGGAATTATGACCATTGAGAAGGATGATGAGATCCTTCAAAGAGAGATTGACTTCTAATAAGCTATCCCATGTTTGGACACACAAATTTGTCATGAAAGGATGAAGGGATAGTAGTTTGAATCATGCTTAGAGGTTCAAGAGGACCTTACATACTTTGAGAATGTATGGGAGATGACTCCAATGGATGATGTACAAAGACAAAGAGCAAAGAGAAAGCAAGAGTCATCTAACACCCCATCCAAGAAGAAGCATGCTTGGCATCCTTAGTCATCTAGTGAGGAAGGAGACCTAAGGTACTTCCCTTTTGATCTAGGAAGGGAGGTATGATTAAGATGAATGTAAATATTAGTTTTCTTTAGATTATGTCTTGTTTCACCTAAGTGCTTAGTAGCACACATGTGTCCTTATTTTATGTTTTGTTAGGTCTTTTGTGTGTTAGTATTTCCCTTTATGTTTTGGAGACAAGATAAAATGTCTTATTGATATTTTCAAGGTCTGGCCCTATTATTTCCAAGTGTATTCTAACTCCCTTTCCCAATGGATAGGATAAGGCTACTAGTCCTTAACATAGGCAAGCATGTTAACCCTAGGAGTTACCAAATTATTGAACAAATTTGACTTCTAGGCAAATGAGGTCAACCCATACTATTTTTATCTTTTTAATAAGGTTCCCATGTGTCCTATAAGGTGTCATGTTGGTCTATTATCTCAATTATCCTTCCCCTAGTCTTTATTGAAGCTCATCTTCCTTGAAATGGCCTAGTCAAGCAAAGTCAAACATGGTCAAGCCTTGGTAAAATTTGGTCAAAGGATAATTTTGTGTCAAATTGTCCTAATATGTTATTTACCATGTTTTAATGTGTTTACTAGTCATAAATTGGTTACGTGCTAGGTTTCATGTGTAAAAGGGGGCCTTTTTATCACATTTTAGCCCATTTATTGACTTGTACAAACTTTTAAGAGAGAAAAATTGTCACCAATGTGAGTTTCAATGTGGAAGAGGTCATACTTATGTTAGGGACAATTAGATGTCAGCCAGGAGTTAGTTATGTGTAGAAAATGGGAGTTTCTCCTTGTTTTTAGGCCCTTTTGGGCACTTGTATGGAATGGATGATCTGATCTTCAGATAAAAATGTGGGTGAAGTGTCTCTTCACCTCCCCACACCCATGTACACATTTGGTTTTTAAGGAGAATGCAAAAAAGTTCATCTATAACTTATTTTCCCCTATTTTCTCTTGGCAAGCAAAAAGAGGTTAACTTTAAGCACTTGGCATGGACCGTACAGGTGTATTTTGGAGGATTTATTATGGGGGTGGATTTTAATTTGAATGAAATTCATTTTAATAACAATAAATTACAATTTGGTGGGTCTTCCTTTATGAACAATGGCTAACACTCCAAGTAGATTTTTATGCATGTTCAACCATTAGGGGGTCTCCTTTTGTACTTATTTCAATTTTCATTGCTTTGGTTTTATGGATTAGTGTTTTTAAAGTGCTTATACATGTTTTTAAATACATCCCCATAATTATTGTTTTGGAAAGCTCAATGTCTAAGGAAGCCTCTTTTAGGGTTGTAAATGCTTCTAACTGGTCCTTTCATACTTGCAGCTATGGCAGTCAGTAAGGAAGGTGATTTTAAATGTGGAATAGATGTATGGGATTTCATTTAAAAGTTTTGGATCCTTTAATATAATTTTTGAAGTGTTGGAACTAGTTTTCAACTCATAAAATGACCAAATAATGCTCTCAAATCCATGTTTATCATGACTTTCAGCCCTCACAGAGATGATGACAACCTACAGGTGTGATTGATGATGTATTTGAAGTTGTTTTCAATTTTTTTAAATAATGTTGTTAAATTAAAGGCTACCAAGTGAATTTGAGGTGTTTGGAGAGTCTTAACCTTGCATTTTTCTTTCTCTTTCCTGCTCTTCCCTGTATATCATAGTCAAACCTCCATTGAAGAACCCTAATGACATCATCATGATTGAGAATCAATGTTCATAATGGTTTAAATATTTTAGAGGTATTTTTAGTGAAATTTTTAGAGGTTTTATCTTGATAGAGATGGGTCAAAAGGTGTTGTGAGAGTTCAAGAAAGTATGACTAAGTTTTGGGAGTTTTATCCCAAAATAATGAAAAGAGAGGTCTTTAAGGTTTCTTGAGATGATGCATATTAATTTAAAAAAGTATTTTCAATGATCTAATTTGATTATTTTAGTATCCTCTACCATAAACAATGCCTATGCCAAATTTGAATCCATAATGCTGAGAGGAAGATGGTCATTGAGACCCTTGAAGTTGTCCAAGAAAATACTAAATTTCAACAGTGATCACCTACACGAAGGTAACCAAAAGTGAATTTGCACTTCACATGGAAATTACTCAATTATGTTATCAAATTGAAACAATACTAAAAGGTTTAGATGACATTCATGGGCTAAGAGGATATAGACAAGGTAGATCTTGATGTTTTGAGACTTTCTAAGCAATTCCCTATCCATACAATAGGCCTGGGAACACTAACCTATTGTAGGCTTAGTAAGTTTCTACCACAATTGGGAAAATAGTAAAAAAGTAAAGGTTTGAGGTGAAAGTGGATACTTGTAAGACACTATACCCAAATTGAAAATGTTTCTTATCATATACATGGCATAAAAGGTCTCAAATACACTTCCAGGCATGACAAATGGTGACTGCCATAGTTAAGACAGGGGTATCTTAATGGAGGACCTAAACATGGAATTGGCATGGGTATTTAAAGAGATTAAATTTGTCACCAAGGTGAGTTTAAATGTATAAGAGGTCACAATCATGTCAAGGATAGTTAGATTTTAGCCACGAGTCAGTTATGTGCAAAAAATGGGAGTTCCCCCTTATTTTTAGGCCCTTTTGGGCACTTGTATGGAATAAATGATGTTATCTTAAGTGAAAAATGTGTTTTTAGTGTATATTAACCTCGCCACACACATTTATACATTTTTTTTCAATGAGAATGCAATAAATTTCATCTACAACTTCTTTCCCCCCATTTTCTCTTGGCAAGCAAAAAGGGGTCAACTTCAAGCACTTGGGATGGACCACACAGGTGGATTTGGAAAGAGTGATTATAGGGGTGTATTTTAATCTTATTTGACTTATTTTCAATAAAAATAACTTACAATTTTGTGGATCCTCCTTTATGAGCAATGGCTAACACTCCAAGTAGATTTTTATGCATGTTCAACCATGAGGGGGTATCCTTTTGAGCCTGTTTCAAGTTTCCTTGATTTGATTTGATGGATTGGTGTGTTTCAGGTGTTTATACATGTTTTTAAGGACATTACCATCCTTATTAATGTTTTTTAAAGATGAATGCCTAAGAAAGCCTCTTTTAGGATTGTAAATGCTTCTAACGGGTCCTTTCATACTTGCAACTATCTTAGTTAGTAAGGAAGGAGATTTTCAATGTGTTATGGAGGCATGGGATGTTATTTAAGAGTTTTGGATCCTTTAATATATTTTTTTAAGTGTTGGAACTATTTTTCACCTCATAAAATGACCAAATAATGCTCTCAAAGCCATGCTTATCATGATTGTCAGCCCTCACAGAGATGATGAGAACCTACAGGTACCATTGAAGGTGTCTTTGAAGTTTTTTTTAAATTTTATTAATGATGTTTATTCAATTTAAGTCTACAAAATGCATTGGATGTGTTTGGAGAGTCTTAACCTTGCATTTTTCCTACTCTTCCCTCTATATCATAGTCAAACCTCCATTGAAGACCCTTACTAACATCATCATGACTAAGAAATAACATTAATAATAGTTTCAAGATTTTAGAGGTATTTGGATTTTACTTTTGAGATGTTTGATATTGATAGAGAAGGGTCAAAATGTGTTGTGAGATTTGAAGAAAGTATGACTGAGTTTTGGGAATTTTATCCCAAAATAATGAGAATAGATGTCTTTAAGGTTTCTTGAGATGATGAATATTAGTTTCAAAGAGTGTTTTTAATGATCTAATTGCTTGGTTTATTATCCTATACCATAAAAAATTCCTATGAAAAATTTTAAGCCACAATTCTAAGAGGAAGATGGTCATTGATACCCTTGAAGTTATCCAAGAAAAAAACTAAATTTTAATAGTGATCACCTATAGGAAGGTAACCAAAAGTGACTTTGAAATTCACATGGAAAGTCATCAATTTTGCTATCAAGTTGAAACAATCCTAAATGGTTAAAATGACATTCATGGTCCAAGAGGATAGATACAAGGTATATCTTGATGTTTTGAGACCTCCTAAGTAATCCCCTATCTGTATAACATGCCTAAGAACACTAACCCACAATAGGCTTAGTAAGTTTATACCTCAATTAGGAAAATAGTAATCAATGTCAAGGTTTTAAGTGAAATTTGATACCTGTAATACACTATAACAAATTTTAAAAGGTTTATTATAAACTACATGACCTAAAATGTCTCAAATATATCTATAGGCATGACAAATGGTGACTACCACAGTCAAGATAGGGGTATCTCAATGGAAGACCTAAACATAGAATCAGTATGGTTTGGAATATTTCCAAGAGAATTAAAAGTAAATGGGAGTAATATAACCTAAAAAACATGTAAATAAGGTCTATACTCATAAACCAGAGCCTAAACTAAGCCATGACAACCTATAGGCAAGAATAAGTGACTTTGTCCCAGTCAAACATGAGGACAATTTAGAAAAGATGGGATATGTGAATTCTCTACCAAGATAACTATTTTTAACTATTTTCACTTTTCCACATTCAAAAGATGAAAGA